>VZRN01001468.1:97457-161241 GCA_013397935.1 Dasyornis broadbenti | reverse complement strand
AAAAAAAAAAAAAAAAAAAGAAAGAAATAATAAATGCCCTGAAAGCCATTTAATTATTGGAATGGTGCTGGATAATCAGGAGAGTTGTGGCTGACTCTTGTTTACAAAGCCAAGATGGCCTGAGAGCCTCAAACTCAGTTACACCAAGACAGCAAAGTTGAGACCTGGCTCTATCTGGCAAAGAGCTGCAGCCCCTTTTTAATTAACAGCGTATTCCTGGTTCAGTTCAGCCTGTATGGATGGGAAGGGGTTTCCCAAGGAAATCAGAGCAAGGACCGCATAGGGAAAAAGGGGTGGGGAAAAAAAAGACCAGGGGAGGGAAAAGGTGAGTTCAGGAGGGCAATGAGGTGGGGGTTAACAACGCTGCTGAAGATCAAGGGCTGAAGTGCTGAGATGCTGCCAGACTTGAAAACTTTAATTTACTGTCACTGTTAGCCCCCTTTGAGGTTTATGGTGGTATTTATACACACAGCATCAATCACATGAAACAAGGAGGGGATTTATAGTTTGTTTTAAAGACTGTAAATGCAATGTAATGCAAATAGCATGCCTCATGGGCATTT
Organism: Dasyornis broadbenti; assembly: GCA_013397935.1. Lineage (NCBI taxonomy): Eukaryota > Metazoa > Chordata > Aves > Passeriformes > Dasyornithidae > Dasyornis > Dasyornis broadbenti. Next base: position 160,678 of record VZRN01001468.1, on the reverse strand, counting down.
ACATTTAATGGGAAAATTACAGATGCAAAAGATTGGTAGAACAAATTTTAAATTGACTTTATTACATCTAGTGCTTTTCAGAGAATACTATTAAAAAAAAGCGAGGAGATATGGTAATGGAGTTCTACAGTGTAGCTTGACAGCTTAAATTCCACTTAACTGACTTTGCTTGCATCTTTCTGTTTACATTACTTCTTCCAATAAGTTTGGTTGGCAAAAATCTCTGGATCATAAACTGATTAGAAGCTTTGATTCTGTTTTGTTTCCTTTTTGGGGTTGGAATACTTAATGTGTAAAGCTGATTGTATCTCGATAACTGTTTTTAACTAAGGTTCATCATCAGAATTGCTTCATCTAGACACAGTCAGGAGCAGCTCTTTGAATCTATTATCGCCTTAATATGTGACCATACATTCATTCTCCTTAATTTGTATAATCTTCTGGTATCTCCCCCATATCTCTATAGATACAATAGAAAAGATGGCTGCATTACTGTGCTCACTGACGGAGTGAACGTTCAGAACTAATCACAGCTACTTGTGGAAAGCTCATTCTTTCTCTAAACAGGTTTATTTCCCTGTATTCCCGTGTGGCTCTCTGAGCACTTCTGGAATGAGGATTGTTTGCTGGTGGGGTTGAAGGTTGTTGTCATCTGTTGTTGACTTGTGGTAGATCCATCTGAAAGGTGTTGGTGGGCCTCAAACTCACCTTCAACAGACCAGATGAAGCCCTGGTTGAAACAGGTGCAGCTTTACTTGCTTCGGGGGAGCTGTGCCCTATTACATGAGGGCTGATGTGTTTTTAACACCCTATCATAATTGCTGAATTCCCCTCCCATACAAGCCTCAAACAACCAAAGTAATTGAAGGGGGTTTTTTTAAGCCCATTTCTGTTGAGCAAAGATTGAAGTACACATGCTGGGTTTCAGTCTGTTTTAAAGCCACAAGCACAGCAGCCTCTCTGTGTGCTGAGATCTGCATCTGTCTGGCAGGAGCCTTCCACCCTTTGTCTCTTCAGATTTCCAAATCTTTACTATCAATATAAAGTGCGTGAAACATCTTTCTGGTTCTGCTCATTGCACTGTATTTTGGTCATAGTGTAAGTAAATGATGTCCTGACCTTTGTGGGACATCAAGCACCAGTGTGGTCAAAGATTACTAGATCTTAGCCTGTTAGGATTGTGTCTTTCCAAGATTTCAAATCTCCTTGAAATGCTGTCTTCCTATTTTGTTTCCGTTCATCATGACACATACACCCTTTTAACTTGTTGTCACCAAAAAGCCCCGAAGGAGATGGTTTGCTATTCACTAGTGATTCAACAAAGTTTACTGAATTCAGTGGAATAGTTATCACCATGTACAAATATCCCTCCAGAACTTTCTGCTGTGTCCCTGTTTGCAGACCCTGTAGGTCTCCCTTTCATCTATCAGGATCTACCTTGTGAGTAGACTAATTACAAACTGTGTGGCATCTCAGTGCCTTTATTAGCATGGAACTGAGTCAGACCCGTGTTTATTCTTCACCCAGTCCTGAAAGATACATTCTCCAGGTGTTGTCACCCATAACAAATACATAATGGCAGAGAGCAGCCTATATTAACATTTGAGCTAATACAAACATGTGCTGTTTAAGCAATTCACCTGAGATTGAGTGCCTCGCTGCCGGGACTTTTGTTTAAGGTTGTAATCCCGTGTGATGACATTCTCTTGTGCAGAAGTACGTTAGCACCACGCTTGGCAATGTCAGGATGATGAGGAAACCATAGACTCAGGAAGCAGGAGCAGCAGGGAAACAAACTTTCACACTCAGGAATCGTTAATGAAGTAAACACACTTCAATGCTGACAGGTAACTCACAAAGCCACCCACAAGTCCTGTTCCAAACTGAACCAACAGATAACAGAAAAACAATCCTATGTGTAAGCAAAATTTAGAATAACTCTGAAGTTAGATTATGCTGTGATAGCCAAGTAAATAATGCCCGAGCAGACACAACAGTTTCTAAACAGCGTAGGAACAGGCCTCTTTTCCTCCTTTGCGGAAGGCTGTGCTTCCGTTTTATATCTGTTTCTGATGACCCATAAAGAAACTAAATTTACTGCAAGGGTGAACATCATAATGCAGAATTCTAATCCTACAACGCTGCTGAATGTTGTTACCTTACTTTTAGGCACTGTAAGTATCACTGTTTTCAATAAACCACTCACCAATTTTAACTGTACTTGGAAGAATTTGGAGTGTTGAAACATATTGTGGTTCTTGGGAACGCACACACATGTCTGTGTAACGGTGGGTATATCCATGTGTTCATGTGTGATTAGTTATCAGACTTGCACAAAACTAGTGCATTGTTTCTTCTTGGGAAAGGCTATCTAGATCATGCACAAATCAAAATATTTGGATCAGTTTCACAACCCACAAATTCTTTGTTTCTACCAAATTTATGGAAATGGCAAACTAAATCCCCCCCAGCCCCAAACCGTCTTTCAGTGAGAATTAACTTTCCTTCTGAAGCTAAAAAATTACACTGGCAAAATTTGCACAAGGATGGAACAAAATATTAAAATATTAACCCCCTTAAATTCCAAGTACTTTTGTCTTTCTTGGTAAACTTTTTCCACATCTCCAGAAACAAACACTATTCAGAGTTTAGCCTAAGCTTCTGAAAGACACCGATTACATTGCGGAACTCTAGGACTGTCGTGTGAATTTAAAGACAAATACTGTCCAGATAGCACATACCAGCTGCCAGTTACTGCATAGTAGGATATTCCCTCACCTTCTGTTTTAGTTTTATGAAAGATTGTTTTCTTTTAAAATGGCAGGTCCCCTCCATTCCTTCTCCTCTGCTCACAGTGAGACATGTCATCTGATACTAATTTGTACTTGCTTTGTGTTTTGACTTAATTTGATTAATAACTATATCCTTTAATGGCAGTGTGACTTAACAATATGCTATTATGTTGGTGCACTGCACTCCGGCATCGAGGAGCAATTCGTCTGCATCACAGCAACGTTTTGAAACTAATTCAAAGAGGCATTATTCTGTACCTCTTTACCACAGGGTAGAGGTCTGCTCGTCTACTGGAATTGCCAGCTTAGAGCTGGAGGCCAAATCTGTGTTGAATTTGTCCAAAGACTTTTCTTAGCACTCACATTCCAGCCTGAATATCTATGGAATTGTTTTACCGCATTTTTTCACCCTCATATTGTTGATTGTGCCTTGTGTCTTTTTTTTTTTTTCTTCGTGTCTTTACTTTTTTTTTTAAGTTCCCTTATGGATTCATATTTTAGATATTTTAAAGAGTTTAAATAATACCATACTTCAGGCAAGGACAAAAAAGTATCAGAATTGTAAGACTTCATCAAAGAGTTTACAAACACATACACCCAAAAAAAAAAAAAAAAAGTCCAAAAAAAAAAAAAACCCTATGAAAGAAACAGAGAAAGGAAAGAAAAAGAGAACCAAGCAAGCAAGAAAGAATTTATCACATCACACTGAAAATTAAAAATATAACTGAACTTTATGGTGTCTTAAGAAATAGCACGTTTTCTGTTGTATAGGATGAAACTAGTAAATAAGATTTAGCATTCCTGCAGGGACACAGGGAAATCCAGTGAATTCCCAGCAGCTCCAGATAAATTCAGGAGAAGGCGTAATTGCACATGACCAAATGTGTTTTATCATCATCAAGACCAAAGAAGAATCTTACAGAAAAAAAATGAGAGAGCCAAAGCTTTGTCTAAGGCAGCGGTAGGTTCTTGTTTATGTTGTTGTAAAGACTCTGTTCCCTAATGACTTGAAAGGAGGGGGAAAAAAAAAAAAAAAAAAAAAAAGGAGAGGTTTCTTAAAAGATTTCAGGTCTGTGGGAATGGGGCAACTCAAAACATGCCATAGAAGCCAGCATTTGGGAGAGAGAGGAGCAGAGTCAGGACAGAAAAGAGGATGTATCAGAGCTGAATTTCCCTATTGCTGACCTAGGCAGTAAACGCTTTTCAGAATTCTTGCTTCTGTAAAAACGATTTAAATTGATACCCATGGTACCAAGCAAACTTGTCTGAGCACTGTACAACTAAACACTTTTTTAAAAATAATTTTTAAAAGAATATTTAAAAGGCAATTGCCTTTACAGTGGAAACAAAGGCACTAAAGTTTATACACGATGGTTTCCTTTGTATCCAACCAATGCTTGCCACATGCCAAAACATAAACCAGATTGCATAATATGCAGGTTTTTCATAATTTCCTCAGATTAGGTTTTTATTAATGCCTGTCAACAGCAAATGACAGGCATGTGTTGCATTAACAGCTGCTTTAAGCCATGCCAGTGCTGACTTCTCTGCAGATCTCAAGCCTTGAGGAATCTTAAAAGCCCATTGATTGAAGAGGAATCAACCCCATTTGCATTAAATATCAGAGGTTTTTACTTTCTCTTTTTTTTAAACCAACTATCAGTTTCTTTTACATTTTCACTAATAACAGTCAATAATTACGGGGTTTTTAACAATCACCTGGAATGAACAGATCTGATTATCTTCTCCAATGTGTTTCAGCCACTTTTGGTTATTGTTAAACTTCCTGACTTAAATCATCTTGAATTTTTTTTTTTATTATTTTTTATTTCTTTGTGTGACTAGTAGAAAAAAACCTCCCTATTTCCAAGCCTCCAGCCTCTACCCATTCTGTTAATGAAAATCTGTAAAATGCATTCATAATAAAGCATAAAGGCAGAAAGAAAATAGATTCCATATCAGTAACTGTTATGAGCTAGACTTGAGACATGTGTGTTGTCCAGTACTAAAGTCTACACAAGCACATATTTTATAGATAGGAAAAAGACACAAAACTTTTAATGTTTCAGTTTCTGGAACAGGAACAAACATGATTTATAGACCCTCAAAAGGAAATCATGGCTAAAATTTTTGAATGAGAAGTGACTTGTAAAACACTAGGGTCTAATTGGTGAAATAAGAGCTCGGAATTGTTTTTCCTATGAGATAACATTACCACTACATAATAAAAATGATGTAAAAGTTTGCAAAATTCTTAAATTAAAAATGGACACATCACGTTCTCACGTTTTTTTTTTCACATCACCAGATAACCACTCAAGTCCCTAAAATCTGAGCATTTATCAGACCAAAACAAATTAATCCAAAAAAATAGCAGGAGGAATATCTGGGGTTAGAAGAACATCGTGAACATTGATAACATGGTATTCAGGGAATTTATTAGCAAGGTCTACAGCTGTTGGCCTGCTATTCAGCTGAGCTGTGTATTGCTCATATACATTTCATGGCAGGAGCGTTTCATTTTGATGAGTGGAAAGTCCATGAGAGTTTGGCCCAGACTGCACAAATGTAAAACAGAACTCCTCTGTGTTGGGTTGCATACTTCTGGATTCAGATTAATTAATGTTGCTGACACAAATCCAGGTTTTCTGTGAATGTCCATCAACCTCAGATGAATTTCATCCAATGATAAGAAAAGAATCAAGGCAAAAATATATGGGTTAGCTTTAGGAAAGACCCATTATTTATGCATGTACCTTTCTTTGTCTGATAGAATATATTTAACAAAAGAAAACAATTTTTTTTTTTTCCATTCTGGCCAAACTGAAATTAAAGTCAGTATTCTGATGAGCTTCAGTATGAGTAGGAGTTTTGTTTCTGTAATTTTAAGCTTTTAAATGTTTCAGGTTATTTTCTTTTAGCATTTTCTCTCTGACTGTGGAGCTGGCCGGGCATTTCTTCCCAGCTCTGCCCATCACAGGTGCTTGGTACTCACTCCAGCACAGCTCCTGTGGGCAAAGGAGCAGACCTGGGCCATGTACATTTAAAACATGGGTTAAGATGCAAAAAAATTTGCATCTTGAATTTCTGAATCAGAGCACTCCAATAGAGGAGAGCAGTCCCTACATATATTTAAACTCGTGGACACGGAAAAGTGGTGCAACCTCCATCAACAACAAAAAACCCCCAGTGTGCAGAAAAGCCATCTCCATTTTTGTTCAAGGCAAAATTCTTGAACCTAAAACAGGCAATAATTGATGGGGTGGGAAATTTCCTTAAAAAACCACTTTTTTCCTGTTTTACCTTATGTACAATGTCAGCTCTTTTATTGTCATTGAAAAATTAATCCGGCTGCCTAAGTGAGTTGCCATTTTGCCTCGTGTGCAATCAAGGCCTACACATTTTTTATTGTGCTCCACGACCCACGCAGTGGGGAGAGAACTTTCCAAAAGAAAAGCTGACAGCTCACTTGGGAAAAGACTGAGTAAATAGATACGACGTGAACGGTGCCTGAAGGTCAGCAAACAGGCTCCTGAATTAATGGCAGATGCAAATTCCACCCTCAAAGTCCCACTCTCACAGCTCCCCTCTGACTCCCATCCCAAGTAAAATGGCCAATTCACCACCCCATACCCATCCCTTCAGCTCTCCTGCAGCAAACAGAACATCTCTTAATCCAGACCCACCACCTTAGAGACATGCCTAGGTGATGAGCTGGGCATTCTTTTCACCCCAAAATGAGAGCCATCCACCACACTGGCACTGTGGGAATGCAGTTCTGGGATATTAGGATTTCAGTACAAGATATTAATTTAAGACCTTTGTGTTGGCAGGTGGTGTGCCAGTGGTTGTTACTGCAAGTGGAATACTGTTGGGCCATTATTAAGAAATAGTGACCTGCATTTCAAACAAACCCAACGAATCAGTGGCTAAGATTTTGCACCAGCTGTTTAATAATAGTTTGTCTAATAAAATATTCATATTATATATTTTCCATCTTAGAGGATGATCAGAATGTCATTTTAATATTTTCCCCCTACTAAAATAAAATTTTAATTAAGGCTAAAGATATATTGCCTACGGAAAGCTAAACTGTTTAAAATTATTAACTGCTTGAATACTTGTTGCTATACTACAAGCTGCCATAAAAGAAAAGAAATTAAGTACATGGGGGATTAACGCAATTTTGAAAGCTGCGTTCCCCTCCCTCCTCCTTTTAGATACGCCTAACTGAGCCATAACTATTTTTCTCCACTCAGCCAGACTCCAGCTTTGTGGCTTTTTTAATAACCTGGCTTTTCAAGCTTGTGCCCCCGAGAGCCTTTTCATTTCTGCCGCACTACCTACAAGCAAATTTCTTCCAGTTGCTCAACAGCCTAATGCCTCCCTTTCTTCGTTGTTGAAGCATTTCATTGCAGTTTCATTGACGGGGAGGTGTTCTGTTACAGTGGAATCAATAGCTCAGGGCTTCCCAGCACACCGATTAGCTTGTCAGTCAGAGCCTGGGGGAGGTAGTGTAAATCCCAGAATACCAGGGGCCACCAGTTTGAAAAGTAAGGAATGCAAGGAGCCCGCATGGGTTTTTCTACCACCTGTTGCTCTGCAACATGTGCAAAGTGTATTAACTTCTTTGCTGCTACATGCCTTAAAGGTCAACTGTGATAGAAGCTTTAAGCTTTTGGAATATTTTAATTCATTACAGGAATCAACTTTTACTGATTTGCCACAAAGAGTGCCTTACAAAAGGCGTGTTTTTTCGGTGGTTGGGCTTTTTGTTGGGGCTTTTCGGTAGGTTTGCGTCTGGCAACATGTCGGTTCCTCTTTCAGCTTTTCTTTTTTTTTTTTCTTTTTTAAATCAGTACTTCATCTCCTTCTTAATTCTGTACGAATACAGACCAGTTTCTATAGCAAATGTGGTTCCTTCCTGTGCCCTCACTTGCACCACAACAATGGTATCAGTTTAGATGATCCAGACTGTTACAAGGGGGATATTTCTTCTTTCACCAGTTTAGATCTGAGGATGGAATTATGAAATATGAAGTTGGAAAACTTCTGCTGTACATATGCTCCCAGTGGGGGACATGTCCCCCACGTCCTGGGGACAGCAGAGCAGGGCCAGCTCCTTCCAGCTCTTTCAGGGACTTCTGGTATTGACCAGGAAAAAATAGAGAAGCTCAAAATTGCTTTTAATTGCACATTCAAAGGGCCATTAAGCCACCTGAAGTTTCCCTCCACCTACCTCTTTTGGATGCTTCTGCTAGACAGAATCATGTCCTAATCACTGGCCAAGGTAATACAGAGGAATATTCTCAGCATCTGTGGTCTGAAGTGGTGAGTGAGCAATGCGTCCCTGGATCAGCCTCGAGGTCATTAAATGCTGCATCTAAGAAGCGCTCAAATTCTAAGAAAATATAAGTAACCGAAATGCCTCTGAAGACAGCCATTAAAAACAGAGGCTCAGGCCCTGTGAGCCAACCTAAGGAAACCTTATTGCAGACATTTATTATCCAAAAACCACGTCACACATGACCACAAAAGGAAATTCTGTGCTTAGATCATAAAAGTCTGTGCTTTGGAAAGGTTTTGCTGTCACCACATTTGGGTTTGCTCACAAAACCTCTACAAACTCACCACAAACCACAAAGTAAACCTGCACGGTGCGAATTGTGCTTATTAACATAATTCTACAAAATTAACTCAATAGAGCTTTTTTTATTAATTTTGTTTTAAAAGCATGGCACTTGGATTTTCTAACTAATAGCATAAACAACAGCTGGAAGCTCTGGGCTGTCCAAGTGGATTTCAGAGTTTGGATTGAAAATATTAATCTTTTCAATAGAGATTAATCTTAGATTCATGTCTTTCCAAATGTGAGGAATAAAAAAAAGTTTACATTCATTTAAGGACTCCTAGTGAAATGCCCTCTGCTTTAGAGGGAAGAAGGAATCCAGGCTGCTCTTCTAACTTTTTCCCTTTCACCAATAATTGTAAAACTGCTTTAATTTTAAAATATAAATATGCACCTTGATCTTTTAATTGTGTTACTCCAGATATTTATTTGCTTTAACAACACCTCAATCTTTTTGTGATGCTGTAGACCACATATCTTTCCTATCACCTGGCAAGTAATAATGCTGGGAATGTCCATACCAGATCTCTCTTCTTTATTTTTTTTCCTCTTCCCCTCCACCCACTACTAGCCATGCTGTTAATTCAGCAAAATTAGTAGTCTTCTGTTGTCAGAACAAATCACTCCCACTCGGTTATGAATGTGGTTACTCAGCAAGACTGCATGTTGAGAATTTAGGGGATGTTTTTTCTCTCTGTTTCCATCTTTCACTTCTTTTCCTCCCCCTGCATGCATTGTAGCTGTGAACATCTGATACGGGTAAAATTGCACTGGGTGATTACTTAAATTCAACCTTTGACTGCAGAAAAATACTCTGTGCCTTGACACTTCACCAAAAACCCTCCCTGTGCTGAATCAAAGCTCTTGCAATAAAAGCTTGCTATCATATATCACTTCCCCCGTTTTAACCAGCGAGTGTAATTAATTATTTCTTTACCTTGCACCTTATAGACAGTTACCTCAGGCATCTGAAAAACAGGTCTGCTACTTGTAACCACTTGAAGCTTCTGTCATCGGAAGGGGATTACCCTTATTACTTATTACACACACGCGCACGCGGGGACACACAGACATTATATTGCAAAAAGGAATGCGAGACCGCCCAGCCACGAGCTATCAACGCCAGGCTGGGCCTGGGGAGCAGCAAACCCGCAGGCAAGGCAGGACCCATCCAGCACAGCGCAGCCTGAAGTTTGCACTGACCAGCAGATTTGCCAGGCAGAGGTCAGGTTTCAGTGTAATTAAAGGTCTCTTGTTAGCTGTAGGCTGGAAAAGATGGAACTGTGCACAGTGAGTAGGTATATGTGCATGTTCACTCCCATGCTGTTAATGCCCCAGGTTTAAAAAGAGTGCATAGACCAGTAAACACTTTAACAGACTGCTTGGGAAAACATATCCAAACTAGGGAAAATTAGAAAAAGAAGGAAAAAGGGGTCATTCATAGGTAAAGTGGTATTGCCTTTCAGACATATTATTTTTGCAAATTATCGCTATTTATAAAACTCATTAATGGATTCATGAACAAAAGCTATAAAATATTCATGAGCTTTCTATAGGCATGGAAGTTTTGTCTGAACATGAAAATACACGTGCAGAATATACACACACAAACAAAAACATGTATACAAAGAGGTATAAATGTCACACACATCCAGCTGAGAAACCTGCTAGATGAACCCACAAATATGACAAATTGGAATAGACTCTAAGGGCATGATGTCCAAATGATTATGTATGTGGGCGTCCAAATATATTTTTTATACAAAATACTTCTGCACACCACATTGTTTGTTACCAGGATAATATCCGGTCTTGGGCTCATTCTCTCTGCCCCTACACCTACAGTTCTCTCTGCGCTGTGCACTAAAAACCTGTGTCTGTTAATTGGTGCTGCATAAGCTAGGTTATACATTTAATATCCAAATCAACACCTACAGCCATCATGACTTCATGTGTTTGGATTCTGTCCTAACTGGCAGTAAAAGCTGTCATTAGGAGCAGGAAACAGTATGAAAGACCTTTCACGGCCTCTTTCAGCATGCGATGTCATCTGTTACCATGGGTTGTATAGTACTGATGGCTATAAATGCCACTATGAATGATGCAATCTCCTATGTGATGATGAACTTGAAAAAACCTTTGTTGAATTTGTGCTTAAGGTGCTCATATTCCGGTTATTCATGAGCATCCAAAATGTTGATCACCAGCCGGGTGTTTCAGCAACCCCAGCGGCAATGCTACAAAACTCACGCTCAGCCCTTCCTGTAAAAGATGGCACAAATAAACTCACTTTATAGATTCCGTGAGAGTTGTTTGTCAGGCATGTCAGCTGTGGCTCATTTCCCTAAATTTCGCAACCTTTCCTAGTGGAAAGGTTTAGAAATAAAATTTGCAGTTTCCCTTCCTTGTGTTTTTTTTTTTTATTTCCTTTTTTTCTTTAAACATAGCACTTCTCTGTCCAGCCTTCCTGCAATCATTTTATTCAGCTCTTTGTATAAATCCATTTTGGATACCCAATCGTGCCTATATCTAAACTACCTTATCTACCAGGGGTAAAGCAATTTATTTCCCAAATTTTAGGTGTGAGGCAAAGAGCTGAGGCAACCCCAAAGCGAGGGATGTGGAAGGCTCCCAGTGGTTCAAAGGGATGTTGTGGGCAAGTCCCCGTCCCCGCCTGCCAATGGCTCTGCATCCCAGCAGCTGCAGCCTTTCCTGCTCAGCCACGGGCCGCTCTCAGGAAGCAGCTGCCAATCACATTGCATTGTGTGGTGATTTTGCGCTGCCATAAAATATCCCTGCCACGGGCTGTGGTGAGCTCATCACACGAGTTCTTCCCTGTAAACTCATGGAACCAGAACCTCAGCCTCCGAGGGCAATGATGTCAAGCTTTAACCCACAAGAAAATAAATTTCAGGTGTTGAATTTGCTTTGCTGAGAATCAGATTTTGCAACTCCAGAGTGGTTACTTGTTCTTGTTGGTCCTTCCTCCTGGAGGAGCCCAACCATTGTTGGGGCTTTCCACGATGGAGAAAAGTCCTCCGGTGGTTGCTATCGTCTTTCTGTCACTGGGCCTTCCTTCTGAAGGACAAGGTTGTAAATTTAGCTGCTATCCCTGGAAGATTTTGATGTAAAAGGTGCAAAAGTGTAATTAAGAAGACTGGAAATGGGTCAGAGATGTAGACACAGCTAACACAGCCTAACTGCTGCAGAAAACATGGGAAAACAGAGCATTTAGCTAACAGAAACGCTGAAGAAAGTAAAAATTCAGACACTTTGCACTTACTACACATGCAACATCATGAAGTTAAGGATCATGGCCATAGTCTGTAAGGTCTGGAGTCAAATCAGACCTTCAGCATTGACTTTGGAACTCCACAGTCCTATTATCTGTAAGTTGGAAAAAATTCTTTATGGAAGAGTCTAACATTGTGATAAATATAGAATTTTATAATCTAATTTTATTTTATGCACATCGTATGGGATATAAACAGTTAGGAATCTACACTCATGCATTTTCTAAATTTCCTTTTTTTTCCTAATGAGAATGACTGACAGGGTCTAACAATTAATTAATATTAACTATATATAAGATAGCAATGATTTGGAATAGCTGAATATCTTGAATATGTGGGAATTTGTAAGAAGGAAAACTGGGACGCATGGAAAAGAAAACCTAGAAAACAAACAACACGGAAAAAAATGAAACGTAAAGTGAGAAGCTGCATGAGATGGATGTATTTTATGAATCAATTTTGAAGCAAGCATTCAAAAAATGGGAGAGGTGAGTGGGCTACTGAGGTGCAAGTAGCCTTTTCCATGACCCAGGAGCACACAGCTAAACCTGGGGAGGGCTTGAAAGCTCAAGGATCATGCCACACCCATGGCCTCCAGGACCTTCCATGCTGGTGCTTTGGAATAACTGCTGTGACTTCAAAGCTTCTGAAGCCAAATGTGAAAGTCTCGAGATGGACTGCGCACAGACTGGTCAGGCACACCCTCGCCTGTCACTGCGTGCTAAATATGACAGCGCAGCGTTCACAGTCTTTATGCTGTTTAAGCTATACTTGCCTCTAATTGCCTAACCTTAGAAATAGCCCATTCTCTTCATGCTTAGCCAAATCAGCAGAGATGTTCACCATCTTCCTTCCTCTTTCTCTGTGTACAAAAGATCATGAAAAAGGCAGGTCCACGGAATTTCTTAAACTTACAAACTTCTGGGCATATGCTTGCCCAGAAAGACAAGAGATTTCCCCGTCAAAACCTAGGGCTATACAGAGAAAAATAATAAAAAAAAGATTAGGGGAAAGGGGGTTTTCAGGTCTAGAACCAGAGCCTTGTAACAAGGATAGCCCCTTTTGTTCTCTTCTCTTTTAACTTTCTTTTTCCCTCGTAACAGTTGCCCGGTGGTTATGAAGAGCTTGAGTCCTGCATTTCAACTAAGGGGCCCTTCTTTATTCTCTCAGAAGAGGGCTGTCTCAAGAGCACCATGCTAAAGTGCTAAGTTATCATCAGGCTGGGGCTTTCGTGCAACTGTTTGTGTGTGTGTGAAACAAGCTCTCAACATGTTAGTAAGAAGCCTTTAACCCAGATTACGCCACCTCTCTTTCTATAGTGTTCTTTTAGGGCAGAGTGTGAAAGGTCACCCTCTCAGGCTGGATAGCAGCACTCAACCAATTACAGTGCACCAGTGTTTCCACAAAAGAGAGTTTCGAGCCCACAGCTACAAAAGATTTTACGTGTCTGATTTTCAAAAACACAATTACAAAAGGAGGAGGCTCGTTTATGTCGATTTTCGGGCTCTGAATGATTTTTTTTTTTCAAAAAAAAAAAAAAAAAAAAAAAAAATCAATTCTGCGTCTCCAAAGAGGTCTGAAAAATTGCGGCCAGCCCAGCACCTATGCTATTTAAAAAGCAAAACCTCTAATCCCTCAGGTTCAAGTAGGTGTGATTCAGGAGTCCTGGAGCTGTGAAAATAATAGGATGGGTTATCTGAGTATATGATTAGTCTGGCTTTATGAAAACAATATTTACAGCAAGTGATATATAATGACTTTGAATTACACCTCTCGTTCCCGACACTTTGAAAATTGTGTATTTCATTTGCACAGATACATTTTCAGGCCTATTACACCGACTAAAGTTTTGCCATTATCCTAAATGGAAGTTCTTCAGAAGTCTGCATGAGAATGAGCCAGCAGCCAACGTCCTTCCACAACGACGCCGCAGTCAATGCAATGACACTCATGTTGTGCACTGTGTGTATCTACAAGGAGCTCACTGTAAATGCGGTTAGAGGAAAAACCTTCCCTGAGCATTAACCAACTTAAAAGTCCTAAGGCAGATAGTCCTTCGTTTAACATGGAGACTCAGCGTCTTCCTTCGCTCTCTGTAGCTAAAGGTCTCTCATTATTTAAGGGGGAAAAAATCTCAAATGCTTTAAAATTGCATGGCTGAGTATTCAAAAGACAGAGGATTTAGGCCATCAGCTCTTCCTAGTTAGTTCTCAGGGAACACTCCATGCTTTCATCTTAATTGTTAAAAACATTGCAATGAATATTTCAAAGCTATCTTGGAGTGTTGAGTACCTGCTGCAATCAATCAAACAGGTAACCTTGAAAATCACAACCTGGAAGTCTCATTTCCATTAAGTCCATCACCTGTGTGTCGATGTTTGGAAATACTTTTATTTCTCCCTGAGAAAGAAGTATATTCTCTAGTCTTTTTCTTCTGGACCCCTGAAAACCCATTAAAAGTACAGAAATTGTCTTTTGTACACAAAGGTGGCAACTGGAGGAATTGGGAAAAGCATGATATTAGAATTGGCAGTAAAATATTCCTGGGATCACAAACTGTAGATTAATTGCTACAACAGCATTTATTTGAAAAATTAGGACAGGAAGGCAAAGTTTTATTGTAGGTCATGGAGAAGACTTACAAAGTCAGAGAAAAAACTAAAGACTGGTGCTATTTATGTCAGGGCAGACAACCCAGTCTATGGGATTCCTGTGAAGCTCCGTGGAGATAAGAGCCGCCCATGCTGCAAACTCTTTTGGTGGTTCTGGGAAAACTGGTTAAAATTCCTGTACCTCGTTGTATGTATCTGCAAAATGATTACTGATGTAATTCTAAAATGTGTTGTGAGGTTTACTTGCCAAGTTTTGGGGATTCTTGAAAGAGAAGAGCCAAGTGAAGTTTCACACCATCTCACAGAAGATATATGCAAGATTTTATATGAGCCTATCTACATGCTCCTATATGGATTCCCCACAGATAAAATATAACAGTGCTTGCTGCACATTTCCAGCAATGGTCCCATGTCTTTTTCTCCTCTTCCTCCATTCAACGAACTGTTAAAAGGCCAAGAAGAACTGTTGTGCAGATGATACGAAACTAAAGAACTTGTGGTAGGTGTTACACATTTTGGTACCATCTGTGCTATCTAATCCCAGCCAAAACAGTCTCCTGTTCCTATGTAACTCTGAATCTCACTGGGAAAGGGGGGGAGTAGTGTGACTGGCTCAAACCTTCCTGTGTAGGAGTATTATTATCAGTGTTTGCAAATTTTTTCCCTCTTTATAACTACCATAACTCTTCTTTAAAACCCCTCATCTGGCTGCTGGCCTACTACAGAAACTGAGTTCTCTACAGGAAAAAATGGCTCGTGTTGGTTGGTTCACTTCTGGTGTGTTGGAGGGAATCCTCACCCAAGAGAAATTCATCAACTCACACCAAAAAAAATCTTGTTTTATTTCCGTACTTTCTCAAATTTTACCCTCCTTTGGGTCAGGGATATAGACAACATCCTGATGATGCATTTTCTAGCATAATTCCAGAAAAATATTTCCTGGAAATTGTTCAGGATTGGAACCACTCGTGGTAGATGTTTCCAGACACTGATGCCATTACAGCTTCTCCTAAGACCTGAAATTAGTTTGGGGTTTGTTTCGTTCTTTGTTTTTTGGTTTTTTTTTTTAGATTCAATCCAATGCCCTGATCTGCTCGCAGGGAGCTTGCTCTTCCCTAGCAGTCTACAGAAAAACCTGTTTGTGCGAGGGCTTCACACATGTACACGCATTAGTCATCCTGTGTGTGACATACACACCACGTTGTCATGGCTGTCAAACATAATAAAAGTAAGGCTGAAACACTTAGACACATATTGATCTGCTTCTGCACCTCCCGTAGCATCCTCAGAGTGACAGGGTCTTTCCACAGAGCTCTAACATGGGCAGTTTCCTGGAACTCTTTCCTTTGGAAACAATAGACAAAGCATCTGATCTCAAATTTGTCCATTGTTCTGCTCTTCTGCTGTTGCCATATAATTCTTGGGAAACTGTGGCCTTCACCAGAAACACAAAGGAGAATGATTGGGCTCCCATGACTCTTCACAAGTCCAGTTTGTCTTGGAGATATTTCTCGATGAGACAGATATTTGAAAGGATGATGCTAAATAGGGAAAAGAGAAAGGAGTGATAAAATCAAAAAATTGTAAGTTCACTCAGTCATGAAGTCCATGTCCTGCCCAGTGTGGAATGATGTTGTATTCCTCATTTTGTAGTGCTATGGCAGCTCCTAGCAATGGAACATTCCTTCATGGATAGACAGGATAACCCACTTTCCCAGAACTCTACTTTTTTGTGTTGTTGGTATGTTTTTCCATCTTAGTCCAACACACCTGTTTATACTGAAAGCCTGTGCAAAATATTCTGTGCAATTTCGTTCATCTACTGATTTACTGATTTTTTTAAAAAAAATTGCTGCTGAAAGACGGGAACTCTTGCAAATTACTTAAACTTGATTACTGTAACTGCTGTCAAGACAAAGTTTGCCTTGTAATGAAGCAATAGATGTAGCACTGTAGTCTTTCATTGTGCTTCCGAGCAACACTTTTTTGTATTTTATTGCTCTTGAAAGCTGGCATCTGCAGACTGAACTTTTTCACAAATAATCAGCATGTTTGGAACAGATGAATATACAGCAGCATTACTAAAAGAATAACTTCGAGCATCTGCTTACTAATTCCTTACCTTCAACCTACCCTCTTCCTTTCAGGTTTTTTTTTCTTTCATCTCTGCACTTACCACATCACCTGGAGCAGATAAATGCATGCTCTATTTAATCTCATTTAAGCAAAATCCACTCAACTACCTTATAGTTAAGTACAAAATCTTAGCTCCAGACCATTGGTTTTGCCCAGGGATATGGAAGAGACAGAAGTGCTTATTCAAGGATAGATTGGTCTCTTTGAGACATGTGGTCAACCTGCTAATAAGTTTGTACAATGTGAGATTGTGCAGTCCAACTGCAGGGGAAAAGTTGAAGCCTTTTATTCTTGCTTCTTTTTTTCAAATGTAATCACCCAGCTTGCAGGAAGAGAGGTATTTACTGCACTACCTTTGACTTTTTTTCTCTGGTGAGTCACAGGAAATATCTTGTTTTTCATCACATCCATCTTCTCAAAACAGAGGTGAAAGAGACATAAACTGTTAATCAAGGATTTTAAAAAATTATCTCTCCTTTGGTTCAGTCATCAGTAATCCTTTGTATAATAAAAGCAGATCTGGTACCTTTAACAAAATGGTATTTCTAAATTACCCCCCGGTAATTCAGAATGGTAGGTATTTTAATCTCTACAATCCCTAGTATGTATCTATTTATTTTCACTGGCTTTTGGCACCCACCTGGCAAGAATCCAGTCCCCACGGCAAGAGAACTATCAGAAACAATAGGAACTTCCAAGAGGAGCACAGACAGTGAAAGAATGATCAAATTAACTTTTTTTGGTTTTTTAGTTTGGTTTCTGCTGGCATCTAGCTGGCATGGACACACATGTACAGATACACAGGCAAAACAAATAATACAAGGGAAGAAAAAGCAAGGGAAGAGGAAGAGGGAGTGAAACTTGAACATGATACTTGTGGAGAAATCCCAACAGACCCACTACATTTTATTCAAGTTTTCTTGTTTTCCCAAGCCTCTCTAACAGGTGTTACTCCACTGCAGAGAAGCACAGAAGACAAGAAAAGCTGAATGAGAACAGCACTGTCCTGATTCCAACGCGCACTCTGCGTGTTTAGAAGTCACTTTGCCACCCTTTTGCCAAGTACTGTGTGTGCGTGTCTGCATGAGTGAGAGAGTTCCTAAATACCCAATGTCAGAAGCATCAGTGACTGGATTTATTAACTTGTTTACAAATCTCAACAAGTCATTCAAGTTTTTGCATTGCGGTCATGAAGTTGGTCAAATCCCCAAAACGTCACAAACAACATTTTAATGGTATAGATAATGCAGTTGTTCAAGTATACTATATATAGTAGAAGATTCCAAATCAGAAGGATTTGCAGACAGATTGGGGAGTAACATGAAATACAAAATGATCTTGGTTAATTGGAGGAATGGTCTTAAATAAACCAAGGGGTTCAAGAGGGTCTGACTTGAACTGGTGCTTCCTGAAGGAAAAACAGGGAGCATTTCTCTGGAAGATGATCAGGGAGATACCATTAGTGACAGATGAAACTTGAACGAACAATGTTAGGATATTGGAGGGGGAAAGAAAGAAAATGTCCCACTGGCATGATGTGCAATCTCTAGAGCATCTGATGCTTCCCAGCATCAGCTAGCAGCTGGAGGACGGGGATCTGCCTTTGGTACTGCAGTGCAAGAAAAGTTTGCACCAAATAGAAAGGATGCCCGTTCCACCGGCATGGAAATATTGAGGACTTAGATTTGCTCAAATCTCAGTAAGAGAAGGAAAGGAACGGCAGCAAATATATAAAACTAGAAGTAAAGGTGAAAGGAATAAACCATTTCACAAGTCCATTCAAGCTGATAATATTTTGGGTAGATCTCAAGAAGCATTTAAGGAAATTGAATATAGTTGAGTGCTAGAATGAACCACTGAGGTACTGCACCTCTAGGAGTTGTCAAGAAGACGGACAGGAACAGTTTGTCCAGACTATTTCTTATTCCCGTCCCAGCATAGAAAAGGACTAGATAATCTCCTGAGGTTCTTTCCTGGCTGAGTCCCGATGGTTCCATGGCAAAACCAAGGAAATGTAAAAATTACGGGTGTCCATTCCTCATTGTCCTCCACACAGCACAAGCTCCAGATGGGAAGAATTAGAAAGCAAGGAAATTATCTCTGCTCTCAGCCCTGGCACCACAGCAGCTCTCAGAAAAGAGGAGGGCTCCATTCCAACAGAAGTGTGGCTCAGTCCCTCCTAGCCCAGACACGAAAAGGCTCCTGCTCTTCTTGGTCATGGTACAATCCGGTCACACACACAAAAACTGGCACATATTCAGTGCATGCACTACCTGGAAACTTGGCTACCAAACTCCAGCAAGTTTCTGCTGACCATGAGTCAAATGGCTTTTTTTTTTTTTTTTTTTTTTCCCTCGCAATCTTAGAATGTGGATGAAAAGTGGGGCAAATTTTCCATAGGGCAGCAAATTGCACAAAGAGAGCCACCCTGCCAAGTTTCATTCCCACCCTCCAGACACAGAAACATTAAATCTTTTCCAATGATCTGGTCTCCAATGCATGAGCAAAACAACAAGTTTTTCTGTAATATGCACAGATAAATTCACTAAAAAAAAATGTAGGAGGAAGAAAAGTGCTAATTTCCATGCTAGAAATGCAAAATTTCAACAAAAATATTTGAAGTTTGGGTAAGTTAGAAGGGAAAACTGAAAAAAGGTCATGCTGAAGGTTAGTTCTAAGCAATAATTAGAAGGAATAATGTAATGTAAGACTGAGAGAACTTCCAAGGTCATTTAACCCAGCTCTCTGCTATGCATCTACATTGTGTAATCCCATTTATAAATTCATTGAACTCCAAGTTAAAACTAGTTTCATTATTTGACTTAACTTCACCTATTAGAAGGCTTTTCAAGAATGTCAGTCTCTGACTAGAAATCTTCTTCTAATTTCCAATTTAGATTTATTCACCATCAGTTTATCCCATTTGTTTGTGTGCCAGCACTGTTTACTAATTTAAATAACTCTTTCTTCTCAGTTCTTTACTTCTCTGATGTATTTCTAAGGAGAGTCATACCCCATATTCAGCAGTACTTGTACTGCTAACAATATTTGGCTCATAAGGTGTTTGATGTCTGCTTTTTACCTCAAGAAACAAATAATGCCTAAATTTATGTGTGTATATGGTCAGGTGCACCTACTGCAGACCGAATGTAAAGGGACAAACCTACAGAAAGGAGCTTTTATATAAGCAAGTTATTTCAGAACTGACCCCTGCAGACCATTTTTCTGAAGGTTTAAGTATTGGTCATTGCACCTGGCTGAGCCTCCTGTGATCTCCCCATTTTTCTGTTCCTACAACAGTGCTGACACTTTGTGACAGCAGAACTGCTTTTAGTAAAAGGAACCAAAGGTGAGCCCTTTAGCAAAGAGCTTCTGGGAGCAGGAAAAGGACATCAGGAGCTTATCATAAACCTCATTAAAAGCAATTCTGCTCTGCAAGGCTATGGAGAGGGAATTCTGTATGAGAGAAAACAGACAGGAGGGAGTAAATGGGTACGAGGCATCGCTCAGTGCTCCCAGCTCTATCACTGTGTGGTCCAGTCAGGATAGATGCTCCTGCACTCCATTACAGATAACAGAGGCTCTTTATAGCACAGATGAGAACAATCCTTGAAACACAAAGAGGAAAGAGTTCAAAGAGACCGAATTTCTTGGAGTACGGAATCCAAACTCCAGCTAAGAGCAAAAGAAGGGCCTGGGGAATCTGGGGACTTTGCGATGATAGTTTAATTAGATGAGCCTTATCTGTACAACAAATGTGGCAGCTCTCTGAAAAACTCAGCTTTTTGTTCCTCACTTAAAGCTCTATCACTTTCCCCAGCACTGGAATAGCCTTTTGCCTAGTAACAGGCACCACTGCCTATGATCCAGACAACATCCATGAACTGAAACTTGAAGCATTCACCCCTAAATGTGCAGCATTTTTCATGTAAAACCAGAAAATGCTCTAGCATTTAGCCAGTAGATAAAGGGATCCTTTCCAAAAACGCTTAGGAAAAGCTGTGTTTAGCACATGTATTTATAGCTTATTATTTTTCATATTTGGTACCTATCTGTCTGGACTTTCTTTTAAAAAATGTCTTATCACTATTAGTATAAATAACGTCTCTCAGATTACTTCCCATCATTTCTATTTTGTTATCCAACTGAGTGCTCTTATCTGTATATTTTAAATGTTTGTTTAAAATTATTAAGATTTCTTTGTAAAGTTTCCAGGGAAAAAGGAGAAAATCCTTAACTCCACTTTCTCATAGCACAAGAACAAGGGCAGAACCAGTAACATTAACAAAAAAACCAAATACTTTTTATTCAAGTAATTTCGTAATTTTACCATCAAAGGATATCACAGACGTCCAGCATTAAAAAAAAATTCATGTAGGAATGGGCATCTTGCAGAGATTCATGGGAAGAATGAAGGACTGATAGGTTTTATACAGTCTTTATATTGAGGTCTTCAGGAGGTTTTCAATCACAGAATCACAGAAACATGGAATAGTTTGGGTTGGAAGGGACTTTAAAGATCATCCAGTCCCAACCCCCCTGCCATGAGCAGGGACACCTTCCACTATCCCAGGCTGTTCCGAGCCCTGTTCAACCTGGCCTTGGACTCTTCCACGGATGGGGCAGCCACAGCTTCTCTGGGCAGCCTGCGCCAGGGCCTCCCCACCCTCACAGGGAAGAATTTCTTCCTACTCTCTAATCTAACCCTGTCCTCTGTCAGTTTGAAGCCATTCTCCCTTGTCCTGTCATTACATGACCTTGTAAATAATTCCTCTCTGGCTCTCTTGTAGCTCCTCTAGGTACTGCAAGGCCTCAACAAGGTCACCCCAGAGCCTTCTCTTTTCCAGACTGAACAATCCTAATTCTTTCAGCCTTTCAATCCGTCAATTAGCTGCTATTTAGCTGCAGACACCTAATTCCAGTGCATAGAATTCAGATTTCCTTGCCTAGCATAGGATTGTCTTCATTTTTATCACATCATGATCAATGACATCGACCTTAAACTCCGGAGTTACCAAAAGTGTCAGAATCAGCTACCAGGGAAACATTCTAGATGAACCTGTGATGTGCGACAGATAATGCTTTAGAAGCAAAGTTTAGGTATTTCAGGTAAAAGTAAGAATGCTATATTTCCCAGATTAGTGTTCGGAAAGGGGAGAAGGAGTCAGCTGTTAAACTGGAGAAGAATATCATTCTCAAATTGGAGAGGGAGATTACGCCCAAATTTGCCCATCTTTTCTTGAAGGGGGAGAGGGGACTAGGGTCAGAAACTTTCCTCCTGTCCACAAACAAACCAGAAAATCCAGGAAGCTCAGATGGATTTTGACTAGGCAAGAGAACTACTTGGGGCCAAGCAGGAGGGAAGTGGCAGGTCCAGGGTAGACAAGAATAATATGATGTGCACAAGGTTGAGAGAGAAAAACCCTCTTGCTCATAAGTAATAGCTTCCTATTCCTGGCTGTCCTGTGCATCTGGAGGTGGGAGCAGCCCCAGAACCGCTCTGCTCTGCACAGCCTGACACACTTTTACAGGACAAGGCATTAAAGGCCGCCAGCGGGTGGGAAAGGCCAGCAGCACAGCCAGGGTACCCACCCTTTTTGGAGCCCAGGTGAAAGCCGCCTGCCAAGGTCAGGCATTCAGTCACCAGGTGGTGTATTTAATTTAAAAGGAGTGTTAACCTTGTTTACACAAAATAACACCAATATGCAGAGAAGCAGTAAATCCATTGTCGTTAAACAGCGGGGAGGCCGGGCTGCGCTGGCAGCCTGCCCGCCGTGAACTCGGCTGGCACCCGCCGCACGCCGCCACCGCCGGCCACCGCAGCCAAACGCTTTGTGGTGTGCCCTTTCTACCCTCCAGTTGACTCTTTACATTCTTGTCAAATATATTTAGAACAAGAGGTGTCCACTTGAAGGGAAACATTTGTTAATCACTTAAATGCAGGAGTCTGGCAGCGCTCCAAGTTTACATTTATAAATATGTAGTATCTGTTTCCAGCTAAACAAGGAACTCCTGACCCCCCTCACCCGCAATCCCGCAAATATATATACATATACAGGAGGGGAACTTGCAAGGGGCTGGGAGCGGAGAGGGGGGGACCTGGAAATGATGAACAGAACCAGCCTGGCTGAGGCAGGAACGGTACAACCTCCATCCCCGCTGTCAATTTGTTCCCCGCCTTTGTCTACGAGTGCTGTAGATAACAGCACAGAAAGAGGATGATGTATCTTTAAGTAATGAACAGATTAAAGTTAAATTCCTGTTGACCGAGACAGTTGTGTTGACATTCCTGTTGTTTACAGGCAGCTGTCTCTACTAATGACACTTTGATAACTGGAGTGAGGCTGCTGTTGGGCAGGGGGATGGGGGCAGGCAGAGTCAGCCGGGTTAAAGAATGCTCTGTTTAAAACCCGGTCATCCAATTAAACATTAAAGCTGGATCAGAGATCGTCGGCAGCGGTGCTATTCGGGAACGGGAAAATTCTGGGCTTCTTTTTTAACTTATGCTCAGATTATGTGGCTTAGAGGTCAGCCTGCCCCAGTTTGCTAGAGGATGCGGAAGATTCCAAGAGTACTTAAAATAAGCCAGAAAGCAGTAAACTCTGTCAAGCCATCCGTGCACTGCCATGACATGGGCAAGCACACACAGAGCTGCCGGCGGCTGGTTGGGACTGGGGTCACTCAGAGGTCCTGTGGGGCAGCCTCCCTCTCCCACAGCTTTTCAAGCAGGCAGAGAGAAAGGATCTGTGAGCATCCCACCGCGGCAGCACCATTCCTGTGATCCTCTGCCATCTTCTTCTCTGAAATAAGTCGCTTTGCAGGGCACTGGCTGCTGCTGGAGCTTTGCTTACTGCTTCCTCTTGAATTAATATGTTTAGCATTAACAGCTCCCCTGTTTGGCTGCGGGCTTCTCACCAGCAAGGGCTACACTGAAATCCTGGAGCCTGCTCCTGAAGTCCTTGCTCAGGTCAAATTCCCAAGGGGAACCTGTAAAGCCCAAGATCTGCCAGGTGATAAACTTTAGACGTGTAAATAGTCTACTAGATAGCCTCCTCTGGTGAAAATTAAACAGATGCTTAAGCACTCTCCCAAATCAATGCCCAGCAAAGATAGCACAGCCCATCACTCCGGGTCATTTCAGCCCCACTGCCTTTGTATCAGCAAAGTTTGGTCCTACTCAGACCCAGAAAGCAGTTTTTCAGCTGCTGAATGCACCTGACATTATGGTACTGCCTCAAACTTTCCATCACTCCAGAGATCTGCTTAAAATGCAGATGCTCCTTCCCCATCTTTTTGTTAATGAAGCCTAAATTTAAGGCCTTTAAAACAATGTGATAATGCCTCTTTAATTCTAAATCAAATGCCACATGCTCATTAACTATAAGCATTCATAGAAATAAATGGATTTATTTTTGAATTTATGAAGTCACTTTAATGGACTTCAAACTCCAAATAAAAGTACTGAATAGGCAGCATTTCCTGCCATCACTAAAAACATCGCTGCTGCAGTAGTGGAAGCATATTTCATGCAGCAAGAACGCTTACAGTAAATACAAGTTAATTCAAATGAGTATCAATTAGAGGGAATGTACCCTGCTAAGAAATATTAGCTACAGATTGATTTACCCAGACAATTAGAAATCCAGAAAATTGATCTTTTATTGATCCAGACAATTAGAAATTGAATCTTTCTAAAGGTAAAAACATCAGTTGGTTTGACGTTTTTTCCTCAAACCTGTTATTTGGAGTGGGAGGAGTGTGGCTGCATTCCACTGAGTTTGAAATATTTGGTAGATAGAAAGGCATAGCTATTTCAGCTAAATTCCCAATATGCTTGAGAAATAGAATCCCAATTTTTTAACAGCACAGAAAACCACCACTGATCTCCAGAAATAAAAGTCTGACTTCAAGAAGTGTCATTTGCACACATGCCTGACTTAAACTTTAATCCACTGCAAACAGCAGCCTGGGGGCCATCCCCAAGTCAGGTCGCACCCGATTTCACCTTTACCAGACGAGCAGGGTCACATCAGCCCAATTTCCAGCGGGAGAATCTCTGAATTAAAACTTGGAGCTGCTACAAGAAATCCCACTGGGGGCGAGGCAGCAGCTCCCGTGCTCCCCCGAGATTCCGTGTTGTGCCAGCGCCTCCGAGTTTCTGATAAGGAGCCAGACCCAGCTCTGACTTATGGTCACTTCAAGATACTACAGCACTTTCCACTGCGGGAACGGGAGTGTCAGAGCCCGAGCGTTGGCTGCAGGCCAGCCTGGTAATTACCCTGAGCATTTCTAAACCTTGCTGGTGCAGAGGTTATTCCCCGCTCTCCAGCAACACCCGGCCACAAAGAGCGGCCAGAAGAGCCGGCTGCGTCTCACTGGGAGTGGGAGAGATCTCTGCGGTCTCTAAAGTGTTTTGGGATGCTTCAGGATGAAAGGTTCATTAACAATTGGAAGTTAATATTAGCATAATAATCGGTCATAGCTCTTCTGGTAAAACCTACTCCAGAGATCCCACGCTGCAGGTTTCCATTCCCCAGCGCTCATTTGTACGTCTTTTCCAACCTGCAACGAGCAGAGTCCAGCCAGAGTTTTCCATTTGAATGATTTTCCAATAGGAAATACAGGTTTTTCCCCCCTGTGGGGGGAGGGGAAAGTTAACTGAGCCCCAAATTGCTGATTTTCCATTTGGTTATTGGAAGACCAGGATGGATTTTTTTTATTTCCTTGGTCTGAAAAAGCACATATCAATTTGCTGAAATTACTGCAAGGTAAATCCCGTGTAGTCAAAGCCTTTTAGGAATAAAATTCAAGAAATATCATTTTATTATAAGAAGGGAGATTTAATAGGAATACATACATTCTTGGAAAGAATCAATCTATTTAACATGGAAAAAATACAAAAATAAAAAATCATACTTTCTAGATTAAATGTTTCGGTATTTCTTTTCCAAATAGCTTTTTTTTTTTTTTTAAATTCAGTTCTACTCAGAAAATACTAAATAATGCAAAGGCTCAGAGAGCCACACAGTCTCAGGTCAAGGTAAATTTTTTGCATTGATTCAAAACAAAAATTTCCCTTATCAAGGTCTAAACAAATCCATCCTTCAGTGATTCTAACATATAAATGCGATGATAGTTACATTATTTCCTATCATTTGCATCCCATGCTCTTGTCAGGACCAAACACACAATATCCATGGCAATCTATGTGATTTTTGCTTTTTCCTGTCATGAATTAATACTCACTGTATTGAAATGGACTGCTCATTCCCCAAGTGTGTTTTTACCCTTTGAAATCTCTTCAACAAGAGCAGATGGGGGGAGTTTGAGAGTCTGATACAAGTTAGAATAAGAAAATGAGTTATTTTACTTTGCAAGAAGCTCCAGTGGAAAAAAACTCATTTACTTACACTCTTCCACTGCTGGGCTTGTCAGGCTGCCCAAAGAGGTACTGTCAGTAACATCATCAGTCTCCTTAATGAGCACCTTTTTTCCAGCAAGAGAAAAATAAAACTGAGACGTTTAGGGGGGAAAAAAAAGTCCTGCAGATAATCCACAGGGTGGATTTTTTAATCCTGTGTTCTTGTTTTCATTTGCTGAGGTTGTTGGGGTTTTTATGTCTTGGAAACGTAGACATCAAAGGCAAGTCAGAATAGCTGGACGCTTAACTAATTAATTAGCTTTGGTCTAAACTGCAAAAATATAGACAACAAATTTCTTTCACTCCAAAACCAAAGGCAACATTGAAGAACATGAGTGGCCAATTGAAATAAAGCAGACAGGATATTAGCCGTTAAATCAAATGTCAAGTTCTGGAGCAAAAAAGCAATTTTTAAATTTATTAGCAGGGTGAGATTCTCTAGCAGTGGAGGCAGAACCTTAATTCCAAAACACACCTGGAATGGGAAAACCCGCAAATTTTGTAAATATTGTTCAAGTATGTTCTTCATTTCCATTGGTAAAACAAGTCATTCTCTGAAGAAATTTTGTTGGAATTAATTCAATCATTCAAGAATTAGTCACAAGTTTGATGTTCACTTTTGCTGATCAGTTGGATTTCAAAGGCTGAGGAGGAACCAGACGACAGCAGTTTCGTCTTAATTCAACTGTCAACCTTCTTACTGAACCCGGTACATTAGTTGGGGTGTTAGTTAGATTTATTGCGCTACAAGACAGACTTTTCACACGAGAAAATGGTGTCTTGATTAGTTCTGAATGTGCATCATGAGAGATTCCTTGGATTACAAAATAATGACCAGTTTCTAACCAGCACTCCTGTGTCTTTTACCTTTATAACACTATCAACCAACTCAGTTGACACAAATTACCTCATTTTGCCTCTGACGCATCATTTTATTTCCATTTACCACTGACTTAAGCACACATAATTACTAACTTAGGTCACAAACAAATGTGACGGACAAGTTTCACACTGAGCAAAATGTTTTATTACACGGCATTACTATCCACCTAAGTTAATTAATTAAAATTAACATAAGCTGTTGGCTAATTGCAGCCCAGGAGAAATTCTACTGCACCCGATGGTATAACATTGGAAAATTATCACAATATTTTAGAGCTTGACAAGTTCTAGTGAAAAGCTGAACACTATTAGAAGCAGGTTATCATGGTAAATAGACCAGTGCTGACTTTCAGTGTGGAAAATAGATGCCTTCAGCTTTGCAGTTGGTGCAGAAGCATCAGCAGCAGCAATGCTCTTCTGAGCACTTCTGTGTTTGCATTGCAATACAAATATCTTCTAAATAAAACAGATTCTTTTCCAGCAGTCTTCTGACTACAGCTGCATGCAATAAAATCTTCCTGATGACAAAGGCCAAAGAAATTATATTAACGCCGAAGAAACAAATTATGTAATTCTTCTGTGAGGAAGTGAAGAAGGGGAAAACCAATCAGTGGATTTCATGTATGTGACTGAAAGGCCCAGGGGAGACCCGGTTTAGTGGCATTGCCTAAACACAAAGTGGCAGCTCCATAAAGGTATTTAGGAACCTAATTCTTACCTAGGTGCCTACCTGCCCCTTAAATCGATGGGAATTTAAATCCTCCTGTGACCTGCTTTCATGTTCCTCCTTGGTGATGGTGGCACTTGCAAAAATATGGGGTTTTCCCATTTACTAGGAGTTTTAAAAAAAAAAAAATAGTTAAACAGGAGATCCATTCACTTACGGCATTTTGAACACCCAAAATTAAAGAGGCCAGTGAGAAACCCATGATCACCAAAACCACCCAGGAGGCGTAATGGTGTGCAAGCAGAAGATCCTGAAATAGCAGCACCTTTGATGGTCATGAGATACCACAGCAAGTGGATAGAGAAAAAAAAAAAAGCTGTTTTGAAATTCCCATCCCAGGCAGTCTGAGCAGCCTCCCCTCATGCTGTGGTGCTGCTCCAGACAGGAGTAATGGGCATGTAAAGATGGTTTGGGGGCTGTAATGAAAGACAGTGAGCACAAACAGAGGAATTAGGGTTTTACCTCCCGGGTAGGTGTTCGTGGCATTTCTCTCTCCTGCAGTCACACTGAGCTGCCAGAAGCACTGGCCTGGCCAGCCCCAAACTCACAACTGCTAAGGAATGTTTTGTTTCATTACCAACAGAAAATCTTGGAATAACTTCATTTAAAAAGGGTCTCTGGAGTTCTATGGCTCCAACCCTCTCATTCCAGACCGGTCTGGTTTCTGAGTTAGAACCAAAGCACCAAGCTGCAGGACCTGCCTGGGTATGTGCAGTACACAGGGTTTATTAAAACTTCCAAGGCCATTTTGCTGGAAGCAGCTTCTGTTTAAGAAAAGCACTGCATTTTTGTTCTACTAATGCAATCTTTTAGTTATCTGCTGTCAAAAGTGTAATAATTCTGGCTGTTTATATAGCTGCCTAAAACTAGCACATAAATTTCAATTAAACCAAAAAATGCAGAGGAGGGGGAGGCTGTGAGGTTACCAAGTTTATGGGAATATATTAATCATTGACCTGGGCAGTATTTAATGCAGTTCCTTCTCATTTTTAGTCCACACTCACTGACCAGTACACTCCCACCTAAATGTCTATTCCACTAAACTAGCTGTCCCTTTGGCTTTATTTGTAGGCAAAAAATACCCAGTATTGATATGCTTTTCAGTATTTTTATTTGCTGTTTTACAACCTTATAAAAGTCTCTTTTCCTACCTAATACTGCTTTTTAAATGAGTTAATGCTAGAAGAAATCAGCATTACCTATATCATCTTTATTGCCTCCTGGTGTTTCGGTATTCCTGGGATGATTTCACTTCCTAATGAACCCCCAAGCCTGAGACAGTTGAGCCATCTAAGAAATATATCTTGGTTTGGTCTCCTACCCCCTTGGCAGGCTGTAACTTGTGGCAGCACTGAAGCAGAGCAACACTTTGGGAGGTAACCATTGACCAATTCTGCTCACAGTTTTGTTCCCTTATTTGTGTCCCTTTCCTCTTTCTCCTTGTCCTCAGCAAGAAACAAATTTTATATGCATTTTGTCAAGTCATTTCTTCAGGCTAATGCCAACGCACAGGGGAAAGGTTTGGCTTCCATGAACCAGCTGTAGGACTGACTGACAGCTCCAAAGCTTTTCCCTAACCTGGCATCGCTCCTGCAGGCTGACACCAAAGTTCCCACACCAGAGCTTCACCCTACCCATGGAAACAGGGGCATCCCAGAACAGGTGAAATAATCAGGCCTTTTGACAGCAACAAATCCAGGAGCAATCCATTAGCGCAATGAACAACAGAGACCTTGTACTCATCAGGGTCACTGGCATCCTTATTGCCCTTTTTCCACTACACCTTGGCAGAAATTCTGGGCTCAGGAAGGCTGATGTTAAATATCCACGGCCCAGATATTTTCTTTCACTTTTATTGCATGGCAGAAGATTAAATTCTTGTTGGTCCTGTTTTGCCCAGAAGTGGCAAATGTCATAAGAGTCATAGAACAGTTCCTTAAATCAGCTACTAACCCTCCAAATGTCCTGTGCAGTGAAGGCTCCTGGGCCAGGTGAGCTGGGTAGGGTGAGTGTGTCAGACCATGCTATCTCTGATGCTTGGGCTGGTAGATGCAGAGCTCTGTTGCTGAAATGTATTGCAGAATTTTCCACTTAACTCTGAAGATTTGCACCAAGCCTATTTGCACTCCCAAAAACCCCTGGAGTAGGCTGCTGCCATGAGCTCAGATGCAATATGAGGATCTAAAGGCGAGGAAGAAAGACTCAAGCACAGAAGTGAGAAGCAGCTTGTCTTGCCTAATGTATTTCCAGTTCTAATTTTTGTTTCTATTTGATTTGGTAAATCCCAGAGAAAGCTAAGCATGAAAACAGATAGATTGATTGATTGATTGATTGATGGATAGATAGATAGATAGACAGACAGACAGACAGATAAATAGAATAAGCAAACAAATAAACAAACCCTACCCTGTTTGGTTATTTCACAACAAAAAATCTGAAATATTTTATTCTAAGGGTTGGTGTATTATGATGTTTCTGTTCTGCTCTCTCCTACTACTGGCAAAAGTAATCCTGCATGTTGTTGGTTGAGAAAGGAACATTCTTTGTCTTTCTAACAAAGGTGTTAGTCCTACAATGTTGGGTCAAACGGTTGCATACTGACCTGTGAAGGAAAAAAAATCTCCCATAAAATTAATGTCTTTCAGAGTTACAATTATTTGCAATTATCTAATTCAGCATAAAAGGTAAACATGATGTCACAGGGCCTTTGATACTATAAAAGATTATTTTTGTGAAAGGCCTTTGATCCCTTCTAATCCATAAGCCAGGTATTGCTGGTTTAATTGCCTGAAATGTAAATATAAATTGCTGAAGATGTCTTTGTGCTAATTTTATTTATTGCAATTGGTTTTTTAACAGATGTCTTTTGCCCTCTGAAATGTTCTTGTTACGTTTCTCTATTATTTTAATGAGCTCTGCATGGATACTTGTAGCTATATAGAAAAATAACTATCGTGAATTTGATAACATTTGCTCGGAAACCCACGTGATGGAGGGAACAGTCCTGACTTCATCACGTGTTTTGTGTGGGTATATATGCATGTGTGTTCTGCAGGAAAATGAATTATATCTTCCTGAATATGTCTCAGGAGTAAAATTTTTCACATTTAAAACATATGCAGACTTCAAACTTTTAATCTCTCTTGAAAAAATGACGTAGTTCATGCTATTGGTACAATTCTTTTTCTTAGACCTTCTGTCCTTTCAGTCCTTTTAATTCTTTGTCATCTTATTTAGTTTGGAGCCAATAGCATCCCTGTATTGCCAGACAAGTGTAGCTTAAAGAGAAATTGAAGTTGATTTTCTAAGACAAAAACTAAATATAAAACTGACGTAGTGGAATAGCTAATTTAGGGCTACAGGTGTAAAACAGCAAACAGAGAATCGTGAAAAATAATGAACAAAAGTTTCTCAAATTTGTTTTTTCCAAACAGTCCTTGTGCAATCTCCCCTGCAGCCTATGCATCGATCTGCTCTCTGCTATGAAATGCGAGCTTTACCGCTGTGAATATTTCCTCACCCACATCAGGATTTCTTGGTAACCCTGGTGAAATAAAACAAAGGGGCGCTGGCTGCAGAAAGCTTTGATGCCTTTTAATTTTACATGGTATTTTAGTGTTGCCAATTAATACGCATTCTTCTGATAGGAGTCTAAAAAAATGAGCAGAAAGCAATAAGAATTATTTTCCCACCCTAGAAAAACTGAGCACAGATTCACACTAAAATGACAATCTCAGTCTAAACAATGACAGGCATTGTCTCGCAATAACATCTGAAAATGGAGAAGTTGCTGGCCTGAGGTGAATCTCAGGGCAGTGAAGACAACCAACTTTCAAAACGTTATTAGCTAACATCAATAACTCTATCTTATTAAAATCTCCAATGATAGCACACATGGAATCACCTTTGTTAATGGAATACAAATACGATTGCTGAAATCGGGCTGGCTCTTGCTTCAGAAAACATCAAGCAGGGAGTTTGGAAGAGGGGGCACTCAAATATTAACACTGGTCAATGACAGTAGTGCTGGAAAAGAAAAGAACAGAACGAAGGAAAAAGAAAGGATGGGGGGAAGAGAGGAAAAAGAAAACTCCAATTAGAAGTATCCTGGGGTTATTAGAGATAACACTGCTCATATCCAATTAAGATGAAAACCATTTTACCAGTTTAATGTGCCACCTCTGGCAGTTTTAGTTTATTAGTTTTATCAGACTTCAGAACTGAAACTCACAGTGATATCTATGCTGTGTACTGGAGAGATAAATGTTAAGGCTTAGAGATTAATTAGTATGGAATAAGGTGCTTGAAACATCGTCCCTTAAACTACACTTTCTTGGGGAAAAATACTCGTTTTTGAGGCTTTCCTTTCAAAGAGTTCCTTTGGCTATTGCAGCAGGAAATTACTGCCCTGGAACAAGATGTTTGAACTTGCTTTGCTGCCCATACCTGCAGGTGTGTCAGGCACACAGCCAGCCCAGCATCTCACCACCTCTCCATGCTGCGGAGAAGATGCTGATCTCAGGTCAAAAGCTGAGAGCTGGGTGCTTTGGAGAGCAGACACTCTCAGCCCTCTGATTCACGTGTTGAACTCAAGATCTTTTCAGTTTTGCCAGTTCTGTCTCATGTGGGGACTCTGAGATATCAAGAAGGCAAATAATTAAACTTTTTTTTTTTAAATCAAACACAGATTCTTTAATATCTGGTGTTCCATCAGCCAAAATTATGAGAGAATACTCATGTAAAAGCTATGAAGCCAAAGGAAACTCTCTTACACAACATGAACCTGGACCTAAGAATAGAGATTAGATGGATGAAAAAAACTGAATTTGGTTATTGTGGTGATGAAAACTTATGATTGCTTTCATAGTGAATAATCACCAGAATAACTGTGAAATCACCAGAGTAACATCTGTGCTGTACAGGCCTCTAAAGACTAAGAAGTTGGGGCAGCATATTTGTACAAAGCAAATTCTTCCTCTAAGAGTACAAAACTCTCCTACAGCATTTCCACAACTTCCTCCTCTGGGTGGATCAAAAGCAGCTTTTATTAATCCCACTTCCTAACCAGGATAAAATTAGCAAGTTTGAATGAAATATAAAAATTTAGAACAGAAGTCTTTCCTTTTTTTTTTTTTTTTAAACTGAATTTTAAGCCAGAGAAAGAGCTCCCATTAACTTAAGATATGAAACATAGCTCAGTTCTTAATTCTATTCAAAACAAATGTGCAAAAATGTAATTATGTGAGAAGCAACTGAAGAAGTTGAGAAGCAAACGGTCTTTTTCAGTGTCTGTTTGTGGTCACTATATCATGCCCTTGATTCATTTAGGTTGAAAATCTCAACTCAACAACAAGAGAGTTGAGAAGAATTTGTTGCAGTTCTCAGGAAACAACAGAGAAATGGATTTTGGCTTCTTGATTAGGTGACAACTTTGAAAATTTTAATGGCTTAATCAAAGTGACCTATAACAACAGGATTACAATAAATAAATAAATAAACAGCCTAAATCAAGGTTGCTAATGTTATGGAAAAATCTGCTCCTAAATATCTAGGAAGTCACATCATGGAGTTCAGATAAGTAGTGTTTATGCACAAGCTGAACTACGAGAAACTTTGCCGGGTTTCCAGCAGTGAAACCTTAAATTCGATTACAAGAAATCACAAGCAGTGAGGTTTCTTTCAGACCACTGCATCTTCAGAAGTAAACACCTTTACACATGTATATATATGTGTGTGTAAATATGTATATATGCAAACATAGATATGTGTATTGTTACTACGTTTCTTTATCAAAACCTCTATTTCATGTCTTTATCTGCACTCTACTTCCAACATTTCAAAAGAATTTAAAAATCTACCACAGGACTAGAGATTGGGTATAGCACAGGTCTAGTCCCACTAGTGCCACCAGTTTTCTCTATGAGCTGGAAAAATGGAACCCAGAACAGAAAAGCTCAAGTAACGCTCAGTCACAGAGTCCAATGGCAGCTATTACACAGTACTTTAAAAACATTTCCGTTATGAGCATTGACACAATATATTTTATCAATTACTTACTTACTTCTGATGGTTGCTGTTCTTATGTTTTCCACTTTAAGATTACTACAGGTCCAAAGTTTGAGAAACATTTCCACGAGTGCATTTTCTTCCCCTGTGAGGAAAAAAACATACCAAAATCTTATCATTTCACTGCATGGTTAAACAATACATTTAATAACTTAAATAGGACCGCTGTTATCAAATTAGCAAATAAAACTCTTTCTAGGATAACTTTTATGTATTCTTAATGTATCTAATGAGTTAATTGTGAGATTGAAACCATCACACTTATTTTCACCGTCTTCAGCATTTGTTGCACTGTAGAATAAGGCTGCCCCTTCTTCAGAACCACATGGGAACAACAAAAAGGCCCTGAAAAATATCTCTGCTTGTTTAGTCACTGTGATTAATCTAGTTGAAGGTACATGAACAAAAAGAGGGGTCTTGAAGTCAAAAGGCCCACAGAGTAGCTGAATCTCTGATTGACTTCAAGCAATGTATCCAATTAATGTCCCCTTTCTGCTAAAATCCCTACAATAGTTTCCCTATTTCTCAATCTATTTCTCTCTGAAAGAGTTTCATGTCCACCCACATATAAGGCCCATAATTTGTGGCTAAATGGCAGCTGCAGCTCAGTGCTGGAGGCCTTTCCTCAAATTGGTCTTTAATTGGTATAATCAGGAGCTTGAATTATTGGTTCAACCAAAGGAAAAGTATTCATTCGAACCAACAGGATCGCTCTCTCTTTTTCTTTTAAATTAGCAATAAATTAATGACTTTTCAAGATGTTAAAGAGAAACTAAAACCTATGCACAAAAGATGGGATTCATTAATAAAAGCCAGTCGGTTTCATTCTCATTAAGGAGAAGAGCATTTAGGCAGCGACTTAAAGTATTAAAAAAAAAAAAAAATAGCCAGGGAGAAGGAGTACAGACTTGGATGGGTACAATTGAAAATCAAGATAACTTGAACCGTGACCTGAAGAGATCATCAACCTAAGAGGACTTTGGGCTGGCTTCCTTTATCCCGTACAGCTTCTTTTCTTTTGCAAATTCTGCTGAATTGTGACAGGTTTTTTTGTTTGGGTTTTTGGGGTTTTCTGGTTTGTTCTAAAATGTCAGGCGCCATCTTTTAATCCTTAAACATAGCTTGATAAATTAATTCCAGAATCTGAAAGCGGTTGACGGGCAGGAATTGGATCAGCCATTCCTATTATCCTGAAATGGACTCCGCCTCAAAAGCGAGCTCCTGCAAGGGCTCAGGTTGTGTCCTTCCCTCTGTTTATTTAGTGCCTGGTTTCAACCAAAGAACTCATCTTGGTCAAAGCCTTTGGTCTTTAAAAACCTTTATAAATATTCAATGCGTCAAAATCATCTGCTGTGGTCAGAAACCCAGAGTATATATGTGTTATAATCCCAGGACTTCTGAGAGCTGTATGTTTTTCCAATAACCATTACTTATTTGGGACAGCTAAAATTTTTAAAAGATGCTTATAAAAGGCAAGGCGCATCACCTCCTCTAAAGATTTGTAAGCAGAGCTGCACCTTTCCCCGGCTATTGATTTAGGTAAAGGTAATTCAAGTGATGGCAGGGAAACATTGCTTAATAAATGCAAAGTTATGGCTGCGGACATCAGAACCGTGGCCTTGATCTCCTATGTCAACACCTACCTATGCAGAGAGGTCAGAAGGAGAACTCAAACTTCAGCAAGTGGAGAAATAGCAGCATTTCCCTTCTTCCTGTGATCATCAGCAGGGAGGGAGTAGGGCAGCTGCCAGCTCCCTCTCTGGAGGGCTTGCAAGTAGGGATGAAATCCCTTTCAGGGTCATTTTCCAAGCAAGATCATGACTGTAGAAACACAAAAACTTTGTTTGACTGCACTGTAAATAAGCAGGACTTTACTATTCCGTGTCCATAAGGCTTTTCAACATCTAAAGAGTTAATAGACATCTGCAGCATTAATATTTTCTGCCTCTTCACACAGTACAACTTCCCACACTTCCAGGTAGATTTGGATCAAGGACGCAGACTCAAGAAGAAATCACCATAAGAGGTCCCATGGACTCAAATACGCTTCCCCTTTAAACATCTCCTTCAAATTAGCTAAGCACAGGACCAGCTCAATTTCTTTCATGTAGTTGATGAAAAGAAGAGAGCTGCCCTGTGCTCCAGTTTTGTGGAGCAATGGGAATCCTATAATCCTGGAGTGGTTTGGATTGGAAGGGACCTTCAAAGCTCATCCTGTCCAAGCCCTCTGCAATGAGCACAGACCTCAACCTAGAGGCAGGGTTTGCTCTTCTCCTATCCAGATGTGATCTTGCTGCTGCAAAGAGCTCTGTTACACTAAGGAGAAGCCATGGCCTTGTGTCTGGAAGTCTTCAGCTGCTGTTGCTGCAGACTTCAGCAGTGAATTGGAGCTACCATCGGTTTGCTGATTATATTGGACAAAAGAAGCAAAATTACCATCTCCAGCTGAGTCATGTGCTCTTTTAGCTTCCCCCTTTGGAAGAGCAATTTTTCAAGCACTTCTTGCCAGGTCTCAATCAATGCTCTTCTTAGTTGGAATTACAACAAATAGGAAAATAACCGTGCTTACAGCATTTAATTATCATGGCTGAAATATTATTGTTGTCTCTCTTGGCCCTGACGTGGGGCTAGAATTCCTTAAGGTGACATTTCCAAGGCACAATGAAACATGTTTTACACGAGATTCCTTAAAACCCATCAATTATGCACGCTACAAAAACTTGTTATTGTACTCCAAGGACATGATCCAAACACCAATTGTGGTTATTGGAGATCCACAGGACTTGGATCATATCCTAAATCAACTGTATGGCCAGCTATCAAAGTAACAGCTTTTTTCCTTTCATTTCTGACTATGCTTTTTAAAGGTTGAATCTTTTTCCTTTGCTGTCTTAAAAATACAGATAAAGTCTCTCACTTTATGAATGTTTTTACACTTATTTTTCTACTTGGGTAGATTAACAAAATGTAATAATCTCTGTAGCTTAGAGTGGTTGAGTACATGTGTGCACATATGCAAATCATCCCCAAATATGTTAGTAAAGTCTCAAAAAAATTTTATATTTTTACATTCCTCTTATCTATTCATGAATTAAAGAAAGTATACTCTGTATTTAAAAAGTAAAAACCAGCTTTTAGGAATATTAGCCACATAAGCAGCATGAAGCACCTTGGTACATGTACTTTTCCCCTCATGTTTTATTAGAAGTTTGAATCCTGTCCAGAGTAAAGGGATGTAGTGTCCTTCCCTTCAGTGAAGTTTGACCAACTTGCTTCAGGTTTTCTCCACTCGTATGTTACCACCAGGAAATTATTTACAAGCCTCTTATCAAAAGTTCTTTTGACACCTAAGAGAATTGTGAGTTATGTTGACACAGCCCTTCCACATTTACCACCTTGTCATAAAAGTTAGAATGATTGGCAGAAAACACCCAATAAGGGAGAAGTTTAGTTAATGCAGTGGATTAGCCATTGCTTTTTTTTTTTCTTTTCCTTCCCCTCCCTTTTTAAATTTGAATATTTAACACCAAGAGAGAAACCCGTCCTGTTTTTTGGCTGGAATAACAGCAGTTTCTGTTTCCAACCTGGGAAGAATGTGATGGGGATTGAAAAGCACCCCTGTCCTATTGTTAGGCTCCCCCAGCACTGATCCTTGCTTTTAACATCATAATGAAGGATGCTCTTTAGTGGATTATCTTGAGAAGGGATTAACTCCTTCAAGACTTCTTAGGAGGCAAGGTGTTTTGAGCCCTAAATACACACCAATTGCCTGCTTAACTTTTCATCTTATTTTGAAAACTGCCCAGCTGGAATTCAAATTCTTTTCCATAGAGCTGAATTTTCTTAGTAGCAAAGTTTGAGTCGGGGGCAGCAGATGCTAAAAATAAATACTGTTCATTTAATCGCGTGCAGCCAAATGTTTCGGATACTTTGCCGAGACAGGCATGGCAGGGTAAGACTCAATCAAAACTTTTGCTGCAAATTCAGCAAAGCTTTAAATTCTGTCTCTGTCGCTCAGGCACAGGAAAAAAGCCTCCGTGGCCTAACCTCCCTTACAAGGCTTTCTTTTTAACAAGACAGAGAGACATAATACAGTCAGATAGATAGATATAGCCCGTGACACTCGTATAGATTTCTTCTTTAATTTGTATTAATATATTACTTCTGTAAGGAATTAATAGGACTTCACATGGGTGTGCCTTGTGATATTTATGCTGTAGTCAGACATCCATGAACACCCACACGAACGTGCACACACAGAGACACGTGAGCACGTATGGGTACACACCCTGTAAGTCACTCACAACCCTATCAATAAATACACATATAGATACATACATATATGGGATTTGGCCACTCTGCCTTGCCTTTCAATATCATTATCAGCATTGTTTTACGACACATTTGCTGTAGAATACAAAATGCCTAGTCAAATGAAAAAAAAAAAAAGCACGGAAAAGAGGACTAATTGCTCTGTAATTTATAATCAACTGACTTCTTCAACCTATGCTTTTTTATCTTAATAACCATTCA
Organism: Dasyornis broadbenti; assembly: GCA_013397935.1. Classification (NCBI taxonomy): domain Eukaryota; kingdom Metazoa; phylum Chordata; class Aves; order Passeriformes; family Dasyornithidae; genus Dasyornis; species Dasyornis broadbenti. The sequence continues at coordinate 122,587 of VZRN01001468.1, read as the reverse complement.
TTTGTGTCTGCCTAATTTATTGGAAGTGAAATCTTGTATTTGTTCCCTCAGCCAACCTTGTCTCCATTATTAACCTGCTCCTTTGTTTCATATTCCACTTGGCAAGGAAGAAGGGAGAGTCACCGCAAGTTTTTCTTTCTTTCTTTCTTGTTACTTTTTGCTTTACTGAAAACTTGTGTTCTGCTAGGCTTGAAGAATTAAAAATCTTTTCGTTGACAGGCTTTTTCTGTTTCCTTAGGATTGGCTAAAGGGGTGGGGATTTGTAGAATATTTTTCACTGAAAAGAAGAAACTTTTACTTTGGAGAATTTTTCCTCTTTTAGAGGAGGGAAGTTCTCAGCGTGCCTGTTTTTCTCTCCCTGTTTTTTGTGCTTTCCTTCTGCACCTTCAGTAGCTACAACATAGATAATTTGCAACTTCATAAACAAGGTTTTTCAGAAGGATTACCCAGACTGGGACTTGAGAAAGAGTTTGCTAAAAGCGACCAAATAGATGATTCTGGGGGCAAGTGAGTTTCCTCCAGTTTTAACAAATGGGGAAGACCCAGGTGCACCCTTATTGTGAGCTAAATGAAATACCCTCTTATTCATTTTTGTAATAATAACTGTATTCCACAGACTATGCTTTAATTGTAAATAATCCCCCACATTCTTTCAGTGTAAACTCTTTAAGGAGTCATGAATTTTATTTATACTCTCTCACTCTTTGAGAGTCTTTTGTTTATTTGCTGTTTAGTTCTTTGTGAAATAACACTCCCAGAAGAAAATCCCCCTCTCTGCTTAAGGAATTAGCCCAGAGACAAAAGCAGGGAATTCTTTAAGCCTTGTTTTGTGCTAAGAGAAATGTTTGACATTTCTGTGGAGAGGTGTTTAGTTTGGATTCATTAGGTCTTAGGGACTCTTTTCTCTTTTTTGGCCTTTCAGTTTCTGTCACTGTTTTTTTTCTGTGTTTGGTAGACTGAAGAGAATTTACCAATGTGTAATTAGGTTTCCTACATTTGAATAGCAAAATCCAGTTGTGTTTTAAATAGGCAAGCTAAGCATTCCCCTCAACCAGCAGGCCCAAACCTGAAACCTGCTTTGTGAGGGGACGAAAGGACGGCAGAAGGAAGAAAAAGGCTTCCCCAAGGTTACTTAATGCTTGAAACAAACACCAATAAGGCTCCACTGGTGCAATGCCGTCGGTTGTAGCAAAGGGGGAAGCTGTGGTCGTGGAAAACACAGTTTCCCTTAAAACCGGGCCTTACAATAGTAAAAACATACGCGTCACATGTAACACGCTACTGCTTCTTCCTCAGGTTTGTACAGCTGGGAATTTATCAGCATCAACTGATATTGTGTAATATTGCTTTTAATGGTGTAGAACAGCTTTATAAAAAAGTTCCGTCAAATTAGAATCATTAGCTCAGCCCAGTGTAGCTAAACATTTTGTTGAAAGCGAAAAAATAGTTGATCCAAGGGCAAAAGTATGAGGCAAATTAGCCTAAAGTTGCATAGGACAAAGCTTTTATTTTGGTTCTGAAACACAGGTAAGGCTGTTAGGAGGGAAATGGGATTGCAAATCTAAAACACAAAAGTAAAGCATGGGTTTGTAATAAGAGATTAAGAGGAAGCCAGCCACTGAAACAGCTGTTTTGACCATTTTGAACTGTTTGTGTAGGTACTAGCGCTGGGCTGCTTTTCTTTTGAAAATGGCAGAAAGGAATGTGCTGGCAATTTCAAATTTTTTTCTTCCTAGATTCTTATCAAAGTGGGAAAATCATCCAAACTGATCGTTCCTTAAACAGTTTCCATTTTCAAGCAGTCAGCAAATTTCTAGTGAATAAGGAATTTTCTTTAAAAATAAAATCCCAGCAGACTACAATTTGAAACCTTGTTCTTAGCCAAAGCTGTGCTTGTAGGTAAAAACAGCCTGAAGTTTTCCATTGGGACTGTGCAACACAGTGGAAAATCAGAAGGTTAAAGACCAAGCAGAGCACAAAAAATAATCAGCCCTAGAGCACACACACACCATCCCTGGACATTAACATGGTGGTTTTACCAAATTTATCTTTGTACAGAAGCTTTACCTCATTTCTCAGTCTTCTTTAAATGTAGAGGGCCTGTTAAAGGACATTTTTAATAATGAGTCTCCTACTTATTTAACCATTTCATTCAACATTGCCCAGATTTATTGACTGCTGGAGCTTTCTTCTTTTTCTGTTTTCTCTGGGACTTCCATCCTGGGTGAGGAATGTCACTGCTGAAAAACAATGTCATTTAGCTGGCTTTTTAAAGCTACAATAGTTATGAACTCCAGATCATTCTTTATTTACTGACTGACTGCTGCCAAATACACCCAATTCATCTGGCGCAAAGACTTTGTGCAATAGCTGACAAATCTGGAATATTCTTCATTGGTAGATCTGGCAGTAACCACCTGTTGCGATGCCAAACATACAGTGTGAAACATATCTGGATGTTGACAGACTTCAGCTTCATTGCAGAGCATCACTGCTAGAACATAAAAGTTTGCTTTTCTGCCTTTCAAATATGCCGAACACCTGCTCCTCTCATTGTTTTCCTACTTATTATTGCTTTTTTATCTTTAATTCAAGTCATAGTTGTGTTTTCTGGTGGATAGAAGAGCTCTCTGGAGTCTTTCCACTGACTTCAGTGATTTTGATGCTGGTCCCAGAGGTATAGGTGCGTAGGCTTTTACAAAAAGCTGGTATTCTTTGCACAGCCCTCTGCCTGTATGCACCAAAATGCCATTTCAGGCAGTACAATTTCCCCTGTAACACAAGCAGGGCTTACCCAGAGCCCATGACTCCTCTCCTTGAGGAACAAAAGATGCTGGAGGAAGCTGTTGAAAACTATCAACCTGGTACTGTGAGGCTGGGTTTCACCATAAATGTCTTCCACTTAAAACCTGAAATATTGTTTGTTTTTTGGCTTTCCTGTTCTAAGACAATTTGATGCTGAAAATATTTTGGTCCAGAAATAGGTCAAGGGCAATTCAATCCCATTCAATGCACTCTTTCTACTTCTGTAGGCTGTGCTTTATTTTGTATGATGCTACAAGATCTTCCTCTTCGGCTGGGAGAAGAAGGACCAAAAGAAAATCTTAAGAATCTAGTGCTGATCATATAATGTCTTCATGCAAATAGGTGTAGCATCAGCTAAAGCAATGTCCTTTGTTCCTTATTCTAATTTAACACGACAAAATATGAACAACAGATGATACTCAGTTCATATATGGAAGGAGGCAGAGGCCTGCTTCAGAAGCCTCAATAAGTCTTCGATTAATTTTTCATTTCTCATTCTCAGTTTTTTTTTTTTTTTAATAAAAGACTGCATTACTTACTATTAAGGTGGGAAAAAATAAGATAATTTCTTTAAACATACAAGAAATCATAATTTCATTCTTTTTCCTGTATTTTCTGTGTTCCTACATTTCCTGTAAGGCAGTATCCCATTCATGACAGTGCTCGTAGTAGAACTTTTAGAAAAGGTGCATAAAATCCTGGATAATTATGGAGTGAATTTCCTCCTTAACTCTATTAGTCAGTAGTTGGCTTCTATCCTGAAGCATAATTGTTTATATCCCTAATGTATGGTTTCATCCTGTGTAATGTAGCTGCGGATGGTCTCATTATCCATATAAGTGTTTAATAAATCCCTTTAATCCCGCTAAACTCATGCCTCAAAGATACTGTATTTTGTGGCAGTGAGTTCCACATGTTAATTAACTACTATAAAAGAATGATCCTAAGTATAATTTTTGGATAATTTTTTCTTAGAAGGTTCACATAAATTCACATTGACACCAGTCTTTGCTGTTTCTTCTGTTTCGGTAACGATACCCCAGTCCATCAATCAACCAGTAAAAAACTGGTGTTTTCCAAACAGTTAATTTTAATTGCGTATTTTAAAGTATTCGCAGAAAATGGATGCCTGCTCTGTTCTCAGCAGAGATGTCATCAGAGACCAGATTTTTTTCTTATCTGCTTCACTCACTGAAACTGAAACACGACCTGTGAGCCCAATTCAGGTGGGGTGTGACTTCTCAGGCACCTGGCAGATGGTGCCCCAGGAGAGGGAACATCCTGCCTTTCTGAAGGGCAGCATCTCCCAATTCCTTAGCAAGTCTTGTTTCCAATTTGGCACACAACAGCTCAGCCCAGGAGACCATCCTGGACAGGCTGTTAACCGGTTTTGTTCCTCAGAAAGGACATCTCCTGCATGACCTGAAACCAGCACCACTCTGCTCTGGCAGTGATCATTCGCCTCCAAGTCGCAATATCGTGTTCTCCATCCGTCACACCTCCGAAAGGAGATGACACACCCTGGAAAAAAAAAGATGTAAGGTCTATCAACATCATATACAGTAGGTCTGACACCACTGGTCGAATGTTTAGGACACTGGTCAGGTTTTGGGTAGTGAAGGAGTTTAGGGTGCTGGGATCCATGAACCTTATTCTGTCACTCTTCACCTCTCCTTTTCCTCTTTTCCCAAATTAGCATTTTCATTTCCAATCCAAGCCTTACCCCTCCCATGAAACTAAATTATTTGAAAGTCTAAAGATTAAAGGTAAGCTTTAAAAGGTAAAGGATGTGATATCTAAAGCACTCAGAGGTACCACAAACAATATAGACTGATTTCTAAAAGAGGATGGCAGCCACAAAAAAGCTAAGTTTCTTTGGATATTTGCACAAAGAAGTAAAAATTCTTCAGAAGCTCCCCAAAACATACAGATTGCTCCTTTATTGTTATTGAATGCAGTTTATTTATACCTTCCATTGCAGCATGGGCCATAGCTTTTTTATGGGAAAGAATTAAATTTAATGTTATATTTTCCAACAATTTAAAATGCTGATCCTGCTTTTCTCCATATATCAGCTCTTATTACTCAATAAAATTTTGGGGTGTTTCTTCTGAGGTGGACAACATTAAAAGAAATCAAATATTGTATTCACAAGACAAACCAGAGAGGATCTCTGGGTACTGGTAACAAAACCTATCCCACTTTTCTATAATGGAAGTGGGATCTGAGGTGGCTTTTAGTTTTCATTTGAGGATATGGCTTCCATTATCATTTGTTGGTTTTGTTGCAAAATAGACCATTTTGTAAAGTTGGCTGTCACTTTTGAAATGGAAATCATGATGAATTATGGCCCATTTTCCTTACTATGCTTTATCAAGCTCATTAGAGATGATGCATGGTCTGAAGTTAATGAAACAAAAGACAAAAAGCAGCATAGGAAGCTTCTCTTTCTTACCGGTATTGCTTACACATGAAATTAAATCACCCTGTTGCACTTGTTGCACTCAACGACCACTTCGTACGGGCATATCCAACCCTCTTACTGTGCCTGCAGCTCTCCTGAAACTAGAACACAAAAACCCCCGCTGCAAAATTTTAAGGGCATACGTTATCCCAAAACTTTTGTTCCTGCTTGTCACTATCTCATTCTAGATTCATTTTGACAAGGAAGGCATACGCCAAGAAGCTTTTCATATTTTTACAATGTTAAACGTGAGAAATGTGAATTTGTTCTGGAAAATAAGGGTTTGGAGAATGTATTTCCACTGAACTAACCGTGTGACAAAAGATGTTTCCTAAATCTCATAGATGGTGATGCATCTTATAATACAACAAGCCAAGACTTTCATCCAAAACTAAACAGCTGTGGTGTCGTTTTCAGGCACTTAATATTTGCATAAACACGTTTTTCCCCTTGCAACTTGAATTAATCTTTATATCAATAACAGAGCAAACCTCCAAACAATTGTTTAAAGGGAAGAATTCAGTAAGTCTCTTCAATATTGGAAGGAATTCTGCTTATATATTTCAAAGGAAATTAACTCCTGTAAAAGTTGGACACTATTAGAACTAGCTGGAAACGTTTGGTAGACATGCTGCCTTATATGGGCCCTGATTCAGGAAAGCACTTAAGCACACGCTTAACTGTTATCACGTGTTAAAGTGCTTTTCTGGATAGGGATCCATTCTTAAATCTTAGGCAACAGGGCTAATCCGGCACTTCTGAAGAGGCAGTGAAATGATGCCCTTTGATTTCACTGGACCTTGTCTGACCACTCCACTCAATCAATAGCCCGGTGCTAAAATATGATGCTGGAAAAATGGGAAGAAACATTAAATAGGAGTGTGGAAAGACAAGTGTGCTGTCAAAGAAAGAATGGCTGTTACTGGCAATGTAACGTTTAATTTGAAAGGTAAAGCCCCTTGTATTCTGTCTAAAGAGCATTAATTGGTACAGTGCCCCATGACTATCTATTGTAATTGTCCACAGGCTGACAAACTGACATTTAATCCAGGAAAAACAAGATTTAATTGCTAAAACATGCTGGAAATTGTAAAGCAAGAACATTTGGCAACATTGAGATGCTGGTGTTCTGCAAGCCATCTTCCAGCTTGTTTCCAGAGTAGATGAGCTTGAAAGGACTCTGCTACCTGTGGTCTTTGCTTAAAGCTGCCAGGAAGAGGCAGAGAGTGTGCTGCACTTTTCTACTAGTTTAGGTTGTATCCACATTTTCCAAGCTCCACTCCAAAATGAAGTGAGGCTATTATTCTGTGCAGTCACTGCTGTGGTTTTATTTGAATTGTACTTTTGCCTTTGTAGACCCCTGAAAATAAAACATCTTGAAGTTGATGAAAATGGGGGAAAGAACCTTGTTTGCATTGGACTTGTTAAATGTGCAAAACCAGTGCGGTCATCTTGATAGTTAAATAATGGGAGGAATTCCATGAGTAGGAAGCCAAGAAAACTTTTTTCTCTCTTCCCACCTTTAATGCCACTCCCACCTTTAAACCATGAGCCTCCTTCAAATCCATTATACTGCCTTGGTTTTGTCTAGACTGTGGGGATAAAGCTTTGCAGTGCAGCCCACAGCCTGACAACACCCAGCTGTGCTTGCCAGCTCTCCCCACACGAGCGCTCAGGGCTCCTTCCTAAGGAAACCAAGGTCCTCAGGGAGAAAGAGCCTGGCTTTTGCCTCAGCACAGATTTGGGATGCGGCCAGGGCACGCACCTGGAACCTGGATGCTGGCAAGTGTCTGCAAATCTCACAATTCCAATACACCCTTCGTTCCTCGACCTGTAAAATGGGCACCCGAGCTCTCATCAGAGGTCAGGAGTTCTGATCACCTGTCAGAAGCACTGAGAGGTTTATTTTATTAATGTTTATAATGCTGATTCAAGATGCCAGGTGCTACAGTGCTGAGCTCTCTCTGTGTAGCTACATCAATAGCTAAGGAGGAGGGAAGGCACTAAAGACAAGCAAAGCGTTCTTAGCTTCTTGCTGATGCAAATTGCTGCAGGTAATTAAGAAAAGCACTACAAAAGAAGGCAGTAGAAGTGAAAGCTTAAACATGAAGAAATAATGACTTTTTTTTAGAATTTAAGTGAAAAATTAATCAACTAATAAAAAGAACGTAGCTTATTATAGGCTAACTCATTCTTTTATAATTGAAACACATGGGCTTGCCTCTAAATTGCTATGAAAAATAACCAATAATATTTCAGTGGTTTTATTTCTTTAGACCTATCATGGGGTATAATCATCTTTGCATGTGTCTCTGAAGAGTGGAAGTTGCTAAATACAGATTTGGACAATCAAGCTATCAAAGTGCCTCCTTACTCAGCTGAGAAGCAGATTTTTGTCTGGGCTGAGAGGTGTCATCTGAAATGTTCAGAGCCAGAAACTCTGCCAGGATCAAGGCTCAGCTTTTCCTATTGACTGCTGCACAGCATCCTACAGACACATTTTGCGGACATAAAGGATCCCGTGAGGACACACACACACACACACACACACACACACACACACACACACACACATATGTAATGTGGATAGTAAAAAGAAGACAAGGAAGCATGGTGTGAGGTGAATGTCGTGTAGCACAGTGTCAATGGCCTCCAGCTTCTCTCAGGACATTGCCAAGCCCTGCTCAGCCTTCCCTTCATCACAGTGTCAGGCCTTCTTCACAGAGACCAGTAAATCACCATTTTTCTCTGTAATTCTCCACTCAGGCGTAGCCCCATGCAGACTTGTGACATGTCCTAATTGTGCTGAGCGATATCACACCTTAATGACTGGCAATAACCTTTGTTTTATGGCCAGGTTGTTAATCCCTTTATAAAGGCCGTAGCAGCTGTCAGATGAGGTCAGGCATGAGTTCTCATTTTCCACTGCTGCATTTCGAGAAATACTTTTTAAAAGTCTTGAGCAATTCTCTTTTAGCAAACAGCAAAGTCCAGATATTTCCCCACTATCACTCCATCACATACCTGTAGAGGTAAGCAAAGAAGGAGTGTGTTTTCATATACTAATTTAGCACTTGTATAATTACATGGGGATATGTACATTACAGATCTATATTGTACACTATAGGAATAAGGCCAGAAGAGGCTGTAAGAAGTTGTTTGTCTGAAGCACTGCTTTGAAGCAGAAGCAGATCTGAAACATCCCTTACCAAGTTTGTTCAACTCATTCTTATAAACTTTTAACACCCAGAGAGACTGTGGAAATTGCTAATGTGCTCCAATGCCATCAGAAAGCTTTCGAACCGGAATCCTCCTCTTGCAAATTAAAGACATTCTTAATTTCTTGTCCAATTCTTAGTGGACATGAATAATTGATCCCCTTCCTCTTTATAACAACCGTTTAAATATTTGAAGTCTGTTATCATGTACCTCCTCAGTCTTCTCTTTTCTAGACTAAACAAAGCAAGTTCTTTCAACCTTTCCTCATAGGTCACTTTTTCTAAACCTCTCATCATTTTGGTTGCTGTCCTGTGAACTCTCTCATATTTGTCTGTGCCTTGAAGTGAGGTCCCTAACGTTGGACTCAAAATGACAGCCAAAATCTCACCAGAGTCTCAGGAATACAAGCCACTCTCCTATTTCATCTTGGGATGGAGCAGCATCCTACTATTGGCTCGCAGTCTGTGGTCCAGCTCTAACCTTCCAATTTACCTCCGCAGAACACCAGCAGTATCTTTGAATTTCCCCCTTTTTACCGGAGTACTTTCAAGACGCCTTTATTGAATTGCAGGTCACTTCTGAAATTTAATAGAATCATTGTGAATTCTAATCCTGCTCCAGGAGCGCTCGCACCCCAGCAGCTCAGTGCCACCTGCAAACTTGATAAGGGCATGCTCTATTGCACAGTCCTAGAGGCTGGTGAATATTGAGCAAACCAGGCTTAGGATAAACCCTTGTAAGATCCCTAACGACACGACCACCCAGTCTGATGGCAAAGAATTGACACGCACTCAGAGGAAGGTTTTCCAGCTAAAAAGTGGTTACGCTTCTCAGCAATCTCGGCCAGGGAAGGGGCGAAATATCCAGAAGCAGCAAAGAGTAAAAGATAAAACTTCGGAGCAAGGATACTATAAGATCTTAAAAATAGTAAATTATCTTGCATCTAAATGACTATAATATGTCTTTCTTATTGTGTCTACTGCTGCGCAAGCAAAGCTTAATGTGATGCTTAGATTACTTTAATAGCTTTTGTTAATAAGGCAGTTTTCCCTGCATTTTTTATTTCATTTTAGAGTGAAAGCAGTCCAACCAGTGCAGAGGGGATAAAACCATCTCATGGTTGTGTCTCTTATTTCTTTTATGTAACTTAGATATCTGTTAAGTAGTAAATTGCGGAACATTTGTGCATGGAGCCGTAGATGGAGCCTTAGAGACTGAAGCGCTTTAGCCTGACCCGGGCTAAAGGAAGATGCTCCCCAAAAGGCAGGCTTCAGTTTAGCCTGGATTGCATAGCCTGTAGCAGGGAGAGCTTATTCCAGCAAGTGTTTTACAGCTCCTTGTCTCATTTTATGGGGTTTTGCTGAATGTTTAATGTTCCAGACACTAGTTACTTAAGTCTGCAAGAGAAACAGTCTGTGGCTGCAGGTTTAGACGTCAAGAGCGAAACCTGTATGAAATGAGATGATGAGCATCGCTTAAAGATGTTTACAGACTTTCAGTCACATGAAAGAAAGAATATCTTTCCGTGTCTCCCTGAATATTCTGTTCACTTAGCCCTTTTATTTCTTGTCAATATTGTGCTTTATAGAAGGGCTGGTTTTCTACCCGACCACAGGTCTGAGAAGTCAATTTGTTTCAGTAGCTTTGATTACTTCCAGCAACTTTCCTCCTGGAAATTCACAGCATCCAATGAGTTTCAGTAAAGCACACCTTGAACTGCACTTATAGCATGCCACAATCTGATTCTGGATTTAAAACACCAGAAGCGTTTTCAGAAAGGTAAAAACATAAACTTGAAACAACAAGGGTTTGTTCGTCCACTCAAAGTACCTGACCGAGGAAGGCATCTAGTGAACGTAACATCAGCTGATGTTCTGCAGTCATGGAGACTGGGAATTGCCTTGGGAGACAGAAGTTCAGGTGTCCTTGTCTAGTCTGGAAGTCAATGAAAAGTAGATGATCGATCCCAGCCACAGGTATGGCATTAATATTGATTATCGATCAAATCAGGTGTGGCTCACAAAAATTAAGAAATCACAGATTTGTCTGGAGGAGAGAGGAAACATTGTCAAGATAGTTTGTCATTATTTTAATGTGACTTTAGGTAAGCAAAAGTTTTATTTATTGTCTCTTTATTAGGGAAATTAAAGTCAGACTTTCTAAAGTAATCTGGAGCTTACAAATGAGGACTAATTGGTTAACATCCTGAAAATGTAAGCAGCTCTACAAAGAGTGATTCTAAGGAGCCTGAAAATGTTACCCAACAAACATATTATCTAAGAAGAAAAAGTGGCTGTAACAGTGAACTTCCAGAGGCACTTTCTGGGCTCCTTCTGCTTTGAGTAACACGAACACAATCTTCCTAATCCGCTGCTCCTGCTCTGACATTCCATCCTCATGCATAGCCATTGGCAAACTTGGAACGTGCATCCGGTGCATTTTTTTGGTTGAAATGCTACATCTGGCTTAGCTGGCAAGTGTTACTATGCCTCTAGAAAGTAAGCCAAAGTGGAAAAAAAAAAAAAAAAAGGAATCTTAACTACACGCAGGAAAAGATTACTGAAATATACTGTCCTCTTTGTTTCCTGGAAAACTGAAACTCCATTTACGGCCTCTGACCTTTGGAAAGATGGCCCCAGAAGAAAACCAGCTACCTAAGAGTTAATGTATGCAGTGTACTGTAAGTATTTCATTAATTTGCTTATTAAAAACGTGAAAAGCTTTTGCCTCCTTGACACCCAAACAAAAGGCAAGCAATTGGGAGACTTTTGACCCGAGCTTATCGGATGACTGGTGTAATGCTGTCAAACCTTCCCCACTGCATGCAAGTAGGGTCACATTTTAGAGGTGTTTATGACATCCTAAGGTTCATAACGCCTATCTTTGTCAACACGAGAATGATGCAGGTCAACTGGACGGGTTAATGAGGCTGAGCACGTAAGGAAAAACATACAAGAGAGATGAATGTCTAAATTAAAAATCGCGATTTAAATAACCTGTAATGCAAACATGTTTCTACCGAAAGATAGAAATATCACAAGTTGCTTATACTTACCATAAACTTTGGTGCCCACTGGTATAAGCAGACTCAGGAGTTGGCGATTTTCAGTGGTAAGGCAATGCTAGACATCGTTGAAAACCCAAGGACAAAAATGTTGTGATAAACTTATTATAGTTCTCGCAATATCCCTTCATCCTTTTTGAGAGCAGGAATGTATATCATCTTCTTAAATAACTCCACAAACAGCAAATTCAGTGAAAATGAGGGGAAAAAATTGCCCAAATGGTTTTAAAGTGCAGCATGACCTTTGGGGGAAAAAAACCTAGGCTGATCTTGAATTTTGCAACAAAAGAAATGGGCACAAGCTCAGATCATTTAAAATTCATTTAAGAATATTTGCACCAGATCCAAGGAAAAGCGAAGCAAAAAACAACACAGAAAACATTTGTAAAATCTGGAATACTTTCAAGATGTCATAGGCTACATCTACTTTCTCAAGGCAGCTGTGGCCACAGGAGCAGATCAATAGATTGGAGCAGTTGGAGCTGAGGGTTCTTTATCTGCTCTGTGGGGGAAACAGAGACAGGATTGCTTTAAACTTGATTTAGCCCAAATCCCTGAACTGAAATATCCCAGAGCGTGATTCCAAGCTTTCAGGAGGTCTAGTCATTGGTTTGGGCTCTTATTCCTGTAATAGGAGTTGGAGAACATTTGGCACATGCCTGGATCAAAGCCTCCAGTTCAGTTTTCTCCAAACAGAATCCAGATTAAGTGCTGCAAAACCACTCTGGGAAGTGAACTACTGCACAGTAAATGGGACAGTCTGGGGGATGTGCTTCAAAACAGCATCACTGCTCTGAATCACAGCACTGATGTGGATGCAGTCATAAAAGCCTCCCAAAAGGCAATTTAAAAACAAGCATCCCAGAGGAGACATTACTGGCAATTCCTCATTCAGTGATAAGCCTGTTTTTCAGGATGGACAATTTTTCTCTAATAGCTTGATCCTCTGAATGCACACATTCTAAACCACTGGACAATATGTCGTTAGGATCTAGGCTAAGTGAAGCATCTAAAGTCGTTTGACTTCTCATTCCAAATTTCAGTCCCCTGGTTGTTTTTTTTCCCCTCCCAGTAAGCATCAGGTTAAAGGTACAGGGAATAACAATATTCTTTGTGCAAACATTTTAGGGATTTTCCGTATTTAAAACACAGAACTGTTACATGTGAGTATACAGCAGAATGGATTCCCAACATTTTCTCTGCCTGGAAAACATAATGGAATAGGTGTACACAGGGAGTTTTCCCACTCTTCTACATCAAGGCTTCTGAACATTAATGAAAAGACCCCTGGTTTTAAACTCCTAACAAAGGCAATATTTTGTTCAACCCAAATGTGTCTTCAATTCATTTTGACTGAGGAGTGAGACTTTTCTGGGAGACTAAGTAAAAGGCCTAAGACAGGAGAAAAGTAACACGAAAAACAAGATGTTGCGATAATATGATAAAACCAAGACATGTATTCTTGTTATATTTTTTTTTTTTTAACCTTAGAAAACATCAGTGCTTTAAGACAATTGAAAATTCAGAGAGATAATTTTAGTCCCAGGTTCAATGGCGGTTGCTTGGTTGATGATTTTTTTTTCCTCAAGATAAAGCTATTATTATGATGGTATTATTATAATGATTGTCTTAAAAGCTTTCTTATTCCCTCCTAGCACTTTCACAAATTCCTTCCCTCTCCCCCTCCCCAGCATTAGGGCTTCTTGGAATTTTTAGTATTATTTCAATTATTTGTAAGAAAAACACAATGTCATTACATTCAAGTTTTCTCTCTCAGAGATTTTGGGCCATAATCATTGCTTAGGTGAAGAAATGCCAAAAATAAAAAGAGAACATCTTAAAAAATAATAATGATAACTTCTAGTTAGTCTGATCATATGTGTGGGAACTGTATTTCAATATCTTTTCGATGGTGTCTGTGTGATATCTTCTGAGATGACAATAGATCCACAGAGAGGGAAATTTAGCTTTGCATTTAGGATTAGCTCACACTCCTCTGCCTAAATTTAGAAATTCTACAGACAGATCTTCATGGGAGAGCGCAGAAAACCCCCCCAAAAAGGAGGAAGGCTCCCCCCTGCTTTAGCCACTCCAGCAGCCCCTCAGATCCATCTGAGGAGTTAAAAGATGGAAGTGGATCGTGTTGGACCCGTATCAAGAGCTGGATTCGATGGTTCTTGTGGGTCCCTTTCGAGTCAGGATATTCTGTGATACTTTGGGTTCAGAAGGACTAAAAGTAAGACTTCATTTTGTCACGCTTACCTGGCTCTACCATTCCCTGCCTTGATATTCATCATAAGCCCCTCTACACTTGTATTTTCTTGGCAATTACCAGCATCCCAGTGATATCTTTGGGATCACAATTAATGACTCAGATGGATCTTCACACTCCAAACAAATTGGTACCAGTATGCTACACTGTATTTCAAAGGCACATTAACAATTTTTTCTAGTCAGTAAAAAGGGTACCCATACAGATAAAATTATGTATTCATACCTATATTTATTAATTTTTGTCTTGATTACTAAAAATTTTTCTGTTTGACCCAAATTTTCTTTTTTTAATTTCTCTTTTGGAAAAAGCAAGCTCAAATAGGTGATTTTTAATTATGCACTTCCATGAATTTTGCACGTGCAATTGTACATTTTCAGCACAAACCCCAAATTATATGAACCAAAGCTGAGCATCACCAAGTGAGATTAATATGGACCAGTGGAAAGTTATGGAAATTCACAGAGTTAATGCTGAAAGAGACCATATGTCCTCTGACACCTTGACTTGATGGAATGCCTCTCCATAAATGCTTCCTTAATGCATCCCGTTGTGCCTAGGTGTGGGATGACGTATGGTCTGCCTCCGTCCTTTCATGAGCTTTCATCCCTTTCATTTACAAGCCGTGTGTTCTTATAATGAAGATTTTTCTGTTAACCAGAATATTAGAAAAGGGCAATTAGGGCTAATTGTTCAAAACCTTTGTTGGATGCACGTGCAAGCCCATGGGTGATATTTGGATACTGGTAACTCTGGGAATGTTTTTTTAAGGACTCTCTATAAATCAAAATATAATTTTTGTCCTTTCCCTTTTCTTAACACCAGGGTTCAAAGCATTTGCAAAGGTGATTACTACTCTACAACCACTTTTAAGCACCCTGCTCTCTGATATGTTCCGACAACAAGAGTTGCACATTTCTTTTTCAGGACAAAAGAATTCCTAGCAGAATTATTTTTATTGTCACAATCACTCCCAGTCAGTTCCACATCCATACCAGTACGGCCTAAATAGAGCAGCAATACACAGGAAGACATGGTCCCTGCCTCAAAATGTTTATGATCTAATTTAAGACAAGACACAACAAGTGAGTATAACAAATGTTCAACACAGATTCCGAATGTAAACATACGGTAGATAGGAAAATGGCCATAAATTCCTCTATCAAAGATAACACCTCTCAAAGTCTCTCACACAGACTCTGTAACATGAAACATGTCAAGCAAAACAAGTAGGGAGGGGATTGCACATGTTGGTGCTGCTGCTGAAGATTCAAGTGAAAAGTAATGCAAACTTAAAACTTTTGTGTGTTATTTAGGAAATACATTCAGCCCTAGGAAAATAAAATACTCACATGGCTGTAATTCAAACAGTTGGGATTTTTCTAGTGTGGACACTCCTATAGAAACATTTTCTAGCTGATACTAAAACAATAAATAGAAAAATGTGTGTGTTTGCGGCTGTTCTTTGGTTTTATATTATCTAACATAGGAAAGACATCTGGAGTGTTGGGTTTATGGTTTGTTTATTGCTTTATTGTTTTGTTTAAAAAGGTAATCTTGTCTCCTTTGGATCTGGTAGCAATGACGAGCATAACAGACTGTGATCCTGTGAGCAGTGCAGAGGAGCTGGATGTACGTGGCATCCAGGGAGGGACAACCCTGAACTTGCCCGTGTTCAGAGCTGCTTTGGGGCCATGCTCTGAGTGAGAACCAGGGGCAATTCCATGAGCAGGCAGCTAAGCTCTCTCCAGCCACCTTCATGCCAAGATTTAGCACCCAATACATTCAGACAGTCAGTCCACAACCAGATCCCTATTCCAGAAAATGAACATGACACACCTTACAAACATTTCTAGCTATAGCTCGAGTCATTTGCTCCAACAAAACTCAAAGGTCGCATCCTAAACTGGCTTCAATAAACAAGAAGGTGCAGCATTTTGCTCCAGTACATTACTTGGGCTGTGGGCTTCTGTCTGAGTCACCTTCGAAGGTCTTGGAATAGCTGGCTGTTCTGTGATCCTCCTTCCCTCTCCCCCTTCCTCTTGTCTAGGGAGCAATCATAAGCCTCAAAATCAATAATTACAGAGTCAGCTTTACCAACAGGTAGTATTCAGACTCACAGGTTCAAAATGTAAACATAATATAGGAAGCAAGCAGCTGTAAATTTATCTGCTGAAGATAACGCCTCTCAAAGTCCCCTTTGCAGACTTAATAAAATAAAACAGACTGAGCACCAGAGGGACTGCCTAGCAGTCTAAGGAGCAGGTGGGAAATATCCAGGCTGCCTGGGCTTAGCTCTGCCAGCCAGCAGGTTTTCCTTGGACCTTCCCACTCCCAAACTACCCCGCGTGAGCCCCACGACGCTTCCAGTGAGATCTCACTTAGCTGAGCCCCAAGGCCCATGGTCTTTGTTGGGCCGAATATTGAGATTACAGATTCTGCATCTTTTTTACTGCGGGGATTATTTCTGCTCTTGGCTAGGACTAAACACCCCCTCTGCTGTTCCTGGGCTCTCTGCTGTGAGGCAATTCTCTGCTCAGCTTCCCTCACCTGCCTCTAGCAGCCTCCGCCACTCCGTGTTTCACATATAGATATAAAACCCCACTGTGCAAAATACTCTATTCACCCAGGCACTTGCATGCTATTTGTTATTGATAAATATCAATATTATCATCATTAGCAGAGCAGAAAAATTACCATTATTATCTACTTAACTGGCTGCACATACAAAGGGATTTGGTTTGTTGATTTGGATTTGTTTTGTTGTTGTTTTTTTCTGGTTTTAAACTCTGCTATGAAAAGACTGTGAAGGAAACATGGAAAAAAAAGGAGCACTCTACCATATGAAAAACTACAGTCAGCATCCACAAACAAATTAAAATCACATATGGAAAAAGTAGCTTCCACAAGAGAGAATTAATGAACACGCACAGTGGCCCAAGTTCTGCCCTTAGGTGAAGTCAATGAAAAAAAGTAAGTGCATATTTTTGGCCCATTATGTCTTTTCTTACAATGTTTTCTTAATATAAATCCAAATCTAGGGACCTGATCAACTCCAAAGTTTCTCAAGTTTCCTCTTGAGCAATATGAAATCTTATGGAAAATGATTTCTAATATCACAGAAAACAGAACACGTTCAGTACAACTGGGAACACACTTATTTCACACAAATGAAAGAAATAATCCCGCTCATTCTAATTGGAGAATATTTTTCTGGGGCAGTGATTTTGTCAGCTGTAAAAATGATTAATGCTGCAATTCAGCGGGATACTTAAGCACATGTTCAGTCAATTCCTATTCAGCAAAGCATTTAAGTACTTAACTTTACGCACATGCTCAGGAATTTCAGCATGTGCTCACGGGCCGGATACGGGTGTGTGGAGCATCAAATGACACAGTGGCATTGAGGAGGTTTCCAGCCATTGCCCAGCAGACATGGGGTACAACACATTGCCCTTCCTCTTGCCATGGGCTGCTCTCAATGCTCTATTAAATAAGTTTTGACTAGGAAATGGAGCCTAAGGCAATATTTTTGTTATAAACCTGATTCATGGCATTTTCACCGTCAGTGGCCACAGAGACCGCCCTGTCCTTTTGCTCGGGGAATGTTTTCACTCTGAGCCATGCTCTGCTCCAAAGCAGCGTCAACGTGGATGGAGAGGCAACCACACTGCACCTCTTGAACCCGCCCTGGGCAGGCTCAGCTCCCCACTTGCACAATCCCATCTCCCCTCCACACCGACTGCTGAGGTGGAAACAGCTCTGCTTGGAGTCCCAGCAGGCTGGATGAGTGCTGGGAGAGGCTGGGGGAGCAGAGCGGGTCACACACACAGCAAGCACGGGCACGAGGAAACACGTTTCTCCCTCTCACTCGGGGACATGTGCAGACACATGCCTGTGGCTGCAATGACAATATGATGTAAAACAACAGCATTTGTGCATGCCCTATGGAAAAACACTGTTTGAGGAGAGCACAGGGGGCAGGGAGAGCAGTGGAGCGGTTTCTGTCGCTGGAGGAGAGGAATATCTGCACTGGTGGTGAAGAAGAGCGGGGGCAGAAAGAACTGAAGTAGGATGGGCAAGCATATCATTAGCAAAAAACCCCTCTGAACCATCCATAGAAGGCTTGAGCAGGGACAAATTTGCTCTTTGCCAAACTGTTTGGTGGCAGTTACCATCTTACCCAGATGTTCAGATGATCAGAACATTCCCACATCTAACCAGATGGATCCAAATGTTTCACTGTATTTTTTTCCCCCCCAGTTCCCTTAAACATGGGGGTTCAGAAACAGGTGTCCCCGGTGTGAAAAAGTCTTCAACCTTCAACTGAAAATCAGCCAATACAGTGAGGGAATCTCTGTAATCTCTGTGTAAGGGAAAAAGATGTCTTTTTTAAAAGATAAGTAGTTTTTATAAAAGCATGAGAGAAAAGTACACGTGTGTTACCGCTGACCGCCATAAAAACTTTAGCATGGGAAATCTGGAAGCAGATGATGTTTTGTTACAGGGTGGGGGTCATTTTTCCCCTGTTGTTCAGACATCTGTTGAAATCAGAGCTGGATAAATACTTTCAATTAAAGTTATACAGTCTAAGCATTTCACGACATCTCCACGAATTTTTGAGGAACGATAATTCCAAACAGTACCCCGTTTTTTCTTATGTTGTGCATATCCACGTGTATAGAATTGGAAGCCATCTAACATCTTTAAACACGTATGAAAACAGATCTTTGATGGTGTCTCAAAACATTTATCTGAGCAGAATTTGTAGAAATCTGTAAACATACAAATATATGTCGAGTTAGCAATCAATAAGCTGCCAGAAGCTCTGGAGGCAAATTTCTTGCTGTTGGAACCACAGTCCTTCAGTGAAGGTAAACCAGCACTTCTCTCACATGACGAACTTAGAGTAGCCCACAGCTTCTCAAAAAATGCTTTTGATTTAGAATACAGTTCAGTTTGAGCTTTTTAATGAAAGCAAGAAAAATAGCACCTTTAAGCAACCCACAGAAAATGCAGCATGAAATTTAGTGCAGAGGACTCTTGGCGTGAAAAGCTGAGCTACATATTCAGGATGGGTGGCCCAAATACAGATGCACATAGAAATATTTGTCTTTGACATGCCTGATGGAACACCAGGAATGAACAATTTCCCAGCACCTGAGAAAAAAAAAATATATCTGCAAAGGGCCTGGTTTTAAGGGAGTAGCTACAGATTAATAAAGATAAATGTGTCACTGTGATGGAAACTTTATGAAGTACCAAAATTCTACCCTATAAATGGTGTCTCATCTAAACCATGGAGCAGCTCAGTTTTCTCTTCCTTTCCCCAACATTGAAAATAAAAATACTGTTTCACAGAGGACAAAGGGGCATAGCAATATTTTTAGTTCTGGTCAAACTTTGCAAATAACTTCAGGAAATATTTTTAACTTCACTTGCAAAAAACCTCTTTCAACAAGTTATTTAGAAATCTTATATCATCAAGAAATATATCTAAAAATCTATCATGATGCTAATCACATAAATCAGAAAACATTTTAAATGTGTAAAGTCAGTCTCTCTAGGGCAGTTTTTCATCCTTTCACCAAGGAATAAAATGTAATTTGGCACAGGAAGAATCCTAAACATTTGTTAAAATCAACCACTTGTTGTTAACAATTTGTTAAAATCAAGCAGAAAAAAGTATTACAGTTTTACTAAACAGAGTAAGAATAAATAAAACAGGAAAAAATAGACAGCCTGAGGTATTTCAGATGGGATGGGATGGTCAGGGAAGCAACAAAGTACAAGATCTCGGATATGAGAAAGCAGGGCGCAGTAAATGAGGAGAGAGATGGGAAGAAGGTGTGTGGGACAAGAGTGGAGGAGATGGAGTATGATTTCCTACAGGGGACATGGAAAAAAGCACAACAGAACTTCTTTGTTTCAATTTTATTTTAAAACCACCATCCTGTCTGGGTCACAAGTTAGCACACCCTTACAACTCAAACTGGCTCTACAAGTTTTTCACTCCTTTAGACGGTGCTGCTGCGTTGTACTTTAAAACCTGTTTTTCCTGCGGTCAACAAAAAGTCAATGAAAAAGAACAATACAGCTCCAAGTGCATTTTTGGCCTGCACTTGATAACATTGCTTGAATATATTTGCACAAAATTATTTCTGGTATACTTCTATCGTCCTACTCAGATTCAAGTTAGTGATGAGAAACTGCCTCATTAAGAGACCTACCAGCAATAGTCCAGTTGTTTGGGGGTTTTAAATTATTATTATTATCATCATCATCATCATCATCATCAACAGCAGCAGCATTATCTTTCATAATTTAAATTTCCATTAATTTGGTTCCTTTTAGAAATCAAGTCAGGGCAATTTCAGTGGGCATCCAAACCTACTGTACCTGGAGATACTTGTCTGAAGTCACATAGGCAAGAGGATTGCTAAAAACAGATTTTAGCTGGAGAGCAATTCCTGTCAGAGATTCAGGCTGAATTAATTTTCATTTTCATGGTGTTGATTGCACTTATAGCTAACTCATTCTTAAGACCAGTAAGTTTTCTTGCCTCCTTCCATCCTGCAGGTTGACCCAGGTGAACCAACTCGAGGAGTTTGCACAGACTGTTTGCAGAATTGTTTATTTAATAGACTGATTAATATAGACAGGAACTTTCCAGACCCCACAAAACCACGTAATTCTATAGCAAAGTCATTAAAACTGGAGAAACTTTTCTTCTGCCCCGATCCTGGCTATCCCTGTGTGCCCATCATACATTTCTTCCACACCCTCTCTCACTCTGCACTTCATGACTCTGTGCCAAAGGTACAAGGCTTCATACAACACTTCTATTTTTAGCACTTAACTGCTCATTCTCATCGCGTTTTCTGAGCAAGATAGCATCTTTTTCTGGAGTTTTCACATTTGTTATTATTTCCGAACTGATAAGCCTGGCTAGGATTGGTGGAATCACCTGCGGATAGCATGGACTGCAATTTTTGGCATTTGCTGTAACTGAGCAGTTATTTACAGATATTTTTTCCATTATGAGCTAGCTGAGAGTACACCTGCAGCATTAGCAGATATATGGTTTACTTGCTGTGCCAGTTACAGGAGGTAGCAGTTAAACAGTGAAACACAGCAGGTTCTGCTTCTTTGTACTTATTTGCCCACTTATTTTCCACCAGTCCCAACTGGTGTAGTGCCCCTCTCTCATTTAATATTCTTACAATGAATTCTGTTCCGTTAAGCTATCCTTAAAAAGCCACTGTCAAGATCATTATCCCAGCTCTCTATATTTATTTACAGATGGAGAACTAAATGGAAAGTTTAGGTTCTTTGCATGAATTCCCAACATGTAAGGCCTGTTCGAAATACCAGGCTGACAGTGTTCTAACCCTAAAGGGTCCTCAAGGAGTTTCCCAAGGAGTCCCCTGAGGGTTCCACCATGGCAGAGTGCCTTCAGCATGGGCAGGTCCTGCACCTCACAGGTGGGAGCAAAAAGGAGGCTCTTTCTTGTCTGCTCATCTTTTTCATGGATTTGTAGGACTGTTCACATCCAGCCCAATATGAAAAACAAAGCTGACTGATGCATGAACCCACTCCTATCCCCTAAACTGGGATCAGGTCACAGAGCCCTGTAGGATTCTGCCCTTTCAGAGAACAGGTTTGCTCAATAATATTTGAATTTCTCCCTTCCCCACTCCAAAGTCTGAAGAGTCCTGCAGCCCTCTGACAGCTATTCCTCCTTCCTACACATTAAAACTCAAGAACCCTCTCTCCTCCCTGCCCCCTCAGCTGCCACTGTCCAAAACAGTCTCCTGGAGGATAAATTCTTCAAGAATAATAGACTTTCAAAAGGCCATGAAGATAAAACTTTGTAAAGAAGGAAGGAAAACCAACAATGGGGCACTGCCCTATCTAGGTTAAATACATATTTTGGTATATATACTATTTACGCAATTGAGCCTAATGGCTTCTTCAAAAGCCATTAAGGTGTATTAAGTAAATACATAATTTGGTACAGGAGCTAATTTTGAAAGCACATTATTCTGTTTACAATACATTCTTTCAGGTCTGAAATCTACTCTTCTGAAGTGCCTGAAGAGTGACTCACAAATGGATCCTTAATCCACAGCGAGGAAATCACCTCCTAAAACCAGACCGGCTGTCTTAAAGTTTACATAGATGTTTGGAAAGAAAAGAGAAAAGAATCCATATGAAATATTAACCAGCTGAGTGCTCTCCAGTGGACTGGGTCCACGGGATAAAACACAGCACCAGTGACACTCTATCCACATAATTCACAACATGCCATCTGAAATACCACTGCATGTGAGATCCACATGTGAGGGCACGCACTTGGCTGCAGCAGGAGAAGGTCTGGAGGAACTCTGCCTTTCACTGTGAAGTAAAAGAAATGAAATGAAAAGTGATGTTTCAGGAAAGATCTGTTTTGTGTAGCACAGTACGTGAATTGATGTAATAAATGACAACAGTAATTCCTTTTTAGAGATTCATCCAAGCTAAGACTGCAGATCCAAATGCTCAGACTTTCAAAAAGTTTGGTTCCAGGTTTGAATTTTTCAGTTTAGATCACCTGTAGTGGCAGCAAACATCCTGTTTGTCTGTCTCTTATATAGAAGATTGTGGCAACGTTGACACCTCCACGAACCTCATAAGTATTTTTGACAGGAAGACAAAAATATCCTTTCTTTTTATGGCGTGCATTTTGCAGCAGGAATTCTCATTTTACGACTACAAATGCACAACTTGGCCCAATCCCCAGCTGTGCCTAAAGATTTAAATGTCAAATCAAAATAAGGATAATCCATAGGTATTTCTGGGGAAGGCTGTGGACTTCCACTGCTGGCAGCACATATGGCAGTAGATTGCAGACTGAAGAAGGGCTAATTTTTGTATTTATTTTATGACAGAGGGGAGCAGTATTGACTTTTGATAGTCATGATGCGGGCTAAGAGATGTAACACTTTAACCTGATCTGTCTGAGCACAGATTTGGGAGGCAGGATGTTCTGTTCTCCAAATCCAATTATCCACAAATATTGACCTGTCCTCTTACAGTGATGACTCTGGCTATTTATCCTAAAACCAAGTCACGCAGGAAGTTGTGTTAGAGGGCCTGGGGACCAGATTATCTCAATTTTTCCCCAATACCATATCACAGGGCATTCCTCTGAAAGGCCTTGCTGGTAAAAAAACAGTGTATTCAACCAGATGTGATTAAACACACACACATATATATATATATATATGAGATATATATATATATGGTATAAATGATAAATACTAATAAAACAGACTTCTTTGTCTGAAAAACAGGAGAAATTTAAGACGAGGAATGGAGTGGGAGGACTAGATTGAAGGAATAATACTCAATGTTAAGAAAATGAAGTCATAAAATCTTTGTCAAGCATTGCTCAACTCTTCAAACCATATGGAGCATGACTGCTGGGCTTCGTATAATGCCCCAAATGTTTTTCATTTTCTATTCCACCATTCACAGCAAAGGCACAATGCTGTAATCCCGTCCTTCCGTTAACTACCAATTGTTTCTTTTGCCAACCTTTTTGCTTTAAAATATCATTTTTTATGAAGGATAATGTTATATAGTGGAAAACTGTAAAAATTTTATGGATAGCCTTGGTGCTGAGAAAATGCATTCTTTCAACAGTTTTATTATATATATATTTTTTTGTCCATTACGCATTTACAGGGTTTTCTTCATTGTATATATGTGTGTTTTATAGTTCATTCTAGACAAAAGGCATTATGTTAAGAGTCCTATCATTTAGAACTTTAATTCACTATTATGTTTTTACCTTTTTGCGGAAAGAATATTATTTTTCTCCTTCTCCTTGGTAGTGCTCGCTGTTGTTAATAAGAGTAATGGGTGATCCTAAAAAGGGTTAGGTGTGAATAACCACTCAATGGTTCTCTGAGCCACAAGAATAAGTGTGGAGATCCAGTTCCCAGCACATCAGAGGGGATGATTTAGCTCCAGTTTAAGGCAGGCTTGCACGTTATGTGCCCTCAGTCAAATGTTAACCAGTCCTCCCCGTCTCTGTGCTTCCCCCATGTCCTTTCAAGCATCTGTTAACCAGCTCTAGCTCTTGTGACATTCATTCACAGGTAAATCAAGAAGAAACGTGCTCATATCAAAGGAGTGAAATACATTTGCTTCAACTTTAAGAGATTCCTATAAACTCTTTTTTGACATTCCTTCCTACTAACCAGCCCAGTCCGCTCTTTTAAAGATTGACATTTCTTTGCTCTACATCAGGCCTCAAGCCTTTAAATGTCAGCCTGGACTCCAAAGGTCTAGTTATAATCTCTGCCGGTTCACAGCCACCCCACTGCAGCCCTACCTTTCTTTGAAGCTGCACTCTAAGGCAGGGCTGAGCCGCTGGTGCCACTTCTCTCCCTCCTGTGCTCTCCTGAACAGCCCAGTCCTCAGCAACATGAGCCCAGGGAGGATTTCACACTGGTGACCACAGCCCAGCCCGGAGACAGCCAGGTTACCATGGCCAGAGCGAAGCCAGCAGATGAGAAACTGAGACAGCAGAGAGTCAAGGGTGCCAATCAGAGAGCGTGACCTCCTGAAAACCTCCTGTGATCCCAGCTCTTCAGCCAAATGGTTTTGAAACTCTCACAGTGATTAATGGGGTCCAATTTGAGAAGAAATTTAAGAGCAAGTTTTTTTATGCTGTGGGATTTTGATATGATATGGTCCTTAAACTTTCAAGCAGCTAATCACATTCACAAGTAATTAAATACTGCAACTTGTCTTCCTTCTTTTTCACCATAAATTGATATCTGCAGCAACCCAGAACGACCACTATGGTTATAAGGTTGGGAGATATTTTTAGCTGCATTGTTCATTGTCTTTCATACACGCCACTTTATGGGCAGTCCCTGAGCACCTTCTTTCTCCATCCAGCAGAAAGGGGTTTCAGAAAGTTTCTACCACAATTAGAATAAGTTGATCATACAAGACTCAAACTCAGAGTTGGGAAGGAGGCACATATCAGATTTCGTACCTGGAGGTGGCTAGATCATCAGAAAAAATTAATAATAATTATAGTAAAAGTAGCAGTACATTTGGAAAGACAAAACCCTAAATTTCCACTTGCACAAAAATGACTTGCACTACTCAAGTCGGACTCTAGTCCTGTGTTTACATCAGTGAAGTAACAGCAGTTATAAATTGTGAATACTCAAAGTGTTCTCAAATAACCTGCAAGCCAGATCAGAAAACATTTAACCAATAATTTGAAATTATAAACAGTAAAA
>VZRN01001468.1:60292-97429 GCA_013397935.1 Dasyornis broadbenti | reverse complement strand
AAAAAAAAAAAAAAGAGCAGCAGATTATTTGCAGACCATTCATAAACAGGAGAAAGAGATTAAATATCAGAAAAATGATTCATTATGGATTTTTCATTCAGCCTATGTGTGAACATGTGACCAGAGAAAACCAGTTATATCTATTCCCTGTTTTTTTGTTTTAAATGAGCATGCTCAGTATAGGCTATTGTTTAGTTGAATTACAGAAGCATTTCATAAGAAGGGTTTCCCCATTTATCACTCAAAAAAAATTAGAATTTAAAAAAAAAAAAAAAAAGTGAGGACAACGACCCTTCTGGAGTCTGAGTATACATATGTTCAAAGTAACTCCGCTGTATAAGCCAACAGAAAATTGGCCCCCAAAATGACTTATAAAGGGATTTTGTAAGACATGAACAGAACAGCATGGGCTCTGGCTAGGCAAAGTATTCAGAGTTGTAATAGAAAACATTTATTTGGCTACAGCTAAACATCCCAACACATGTTAGCATTTGCTGCCAATATGCTTCCTAATTAAGAACAACATAAAATCATAGGAAATCCTGTATCCCTGTCTTCATGCACTTTCCTTGTATCTTCGGTGTCCTGGCTCTGTTTCTCAAGTAGAGCCTGCACAAGAGAAAGGTTAATTCAAAAGTAATGTTTTGCCAGCCATTAACTGTGTTGTCATTAACAAGATTAATGTACATTCCACTATGCATCACCAAGTGCATTCCCCCTCCCGCCCCCACCCACCCCTTAAACAACTGCTCCTATTAAAACCTAATGAGCACAGCACAATTTAAAGAATAGCACCATTTCTGTTGGGCAAAGTGTCGTCTGTAAACCATATAAAGCTGCAGGATTATTATGGATCTAATTGAAGGGCAGCTGAAAAAAAAAAAAAGTGTTCTCTCTTGGACTATGAAGTCCTGGCCATGCTTATGTGTTTTATCACAATGAGCAGATTTCAAGACGAAGGACAGACTAGTATCTGTTTTTCTTCCTAGCCCCCTCTTCCTTCAATCTCTACTCTTCCTTCATCTGAAACCATTCAGAGACTCCTGCTCTGCACAGTCCCACACCCGGGTTACCTCCAACTCATCATCCAGTGATTACTGCACAGATAAACAGTTGACTGCATCCTTCTAAACAATCATGAGATACATTTTTTTATAAGCTGCTCTTAGAGGGCCCTAATTCATCAGCATGGATGGAGTCTGGACTCTCTTGCCCAGCCAAATTCACTCTGTTTTTCCCAGAGGAAGCAGCAAACAAATTGCTGGGCAATTATACATGGTGCTCCTCCTTCATTTTCATATTGAAAGGGCCACCAGTTTGGAGATCAAAGATCAGCCATGAGACACTTCCAATTTTTCATCAGATTCTTGACAGTTCTCAGAATTATTTATTTTATTTCCAGAAAATCCATACTCTCTGCCCTGCTCTTTTCCTGCTTGGTTGCTTTACATTTGTGTTCCCTCCACAACTTTTTTTTTTTTTTTTCAATCTATTTATTGCATGTTTTTCTTGGCTCATTCTCACTTTCCATTTTTCATTATTAGTTCTTTATGATCTTCTGTTTCCTTTTTTTTTTTCCTCTGTCATGGCTGCTCTCCCAGTTGTTCCCCTCTGGGGCCCTGAGTTTCCCTTAGCTAATGAAACTAGAGCTGCCTACCTCCCTTGCTTTTGCAATCCAGCTGTTTCCTTTTTAAAATATAAACTCATCTTTATTCAGTGAAGTTCCTGTGCAGGGTCTGATCCTTTAAGAGGAGATTGCATTTTGTGACAGCAAGTGGGAGGGAAAAAATAAACTTCGCTGGAGGAAAAGCCCTTTGGGTAGAAATCCAACCAGCTTGCTCTTGGAAGGCAGAGCCTTCTCCAGTAAAACTGGGTCGTTATTTCACTTTGGCACATTGACATTGCAAAAGTCTCCCCGTCAGTTTCCCCTCCCTTTTCCTCCTAAAACCTCCCACCTTGAAAGCTTAACGTTTCCTGGCCTCTGTGAAAGTGTAGTCCAACTAACACCACAAACCTGGATTTTATATGATTAGTCAGTGAAAACTTGCCAACTTTAGGTGCTGCCTGCCAAGTCAAGTCAATTTACTGTGATGCTTTGACTGTGCAAGTAGGCCTTAATCCCCCTTTAATCTCCAGTGTACCCTTGACATCATGGAAATTACTTACAAAGCTAATGTCATCAGATGATCCATGTTAGCTATTTCAGTGAATGTTCTTCTGCACAATAGAGCAAGTTTACCTTGCAAGACACAGGCCCCAAAATATTTTCGTTTAATGAGCCCAGCAGATATCATCTTACAAATGGGGAATGAAAACTCCTTCTTCTGCACTGTAACTCCCCAAGCCTCATGTGACTTGGAATTTACATGCTAGCCAAGCATCAGGTCAGTGTATTTTATTTCACGTCTGATTGATTGGATAAAGAGATTTGCATAGTAGCCACAACAGCCATGAGTTATTAGGAAGGCAAATTTCCCTTTTCAACTCTGCAAGGCCCCTCTTGCGATGAAAACATTTGTCCAACGTAAAAATTTCTGTAAGAATCGCTTTTGATAGTGTGTTCAGCCATCAAGAACATAACGGAAATGGTAAAACCAGGCCATGCTGTGCATGTGGCAACCAAGGTGAAAATTAGCATGTCTGACAGCAAAGAGCCAACTCTGGTATTATTTATTGATTAAATAGTAAGTACTTCCGTTTATAAAGTCTTCTTTATCTCAAAATGACCCATAGTGCTGCACACACCCCAAAAAATTTCTGTGCAACTCATGTAAAAGTGTTGTTCCAGCCATGAGAGGAGCTGTGCCAGTGCTGGAAGAGGGATGGGACACACGGCCATCTCCCGGACAGCCTGTGCTAAGGCTGAGGCCAGGGTTTAAGACAGGAAGTGGAAGGAATGCTATATACCCTCACATCTATAGGATGAGCTCATGATTTGGAGAGGAGCAAGGTCACCGGGGTCAGCTATCTCCTGTAAAAGGAGGAAAGCCTAGAGGGCTCATTTTAAAGGTCTGCAGAGGTGAAGCTTGTCCTTGTGTCAGGAGGGCAGTGCTCTGCATAGGCAGTTGGTGATTAAGGACTGACTCATTAGTGTCTTAGAGGGAAGAGGAGCACTTAGAAATGCTCCTTCCTGGGTCACTCAAGAGGCTTTTAGGAGTGCCTCATCCCAGCACCATCCTACCTCTCCCTCATTTAGGTTTGACATTGCCCTTTGAAAGCCAAGGAGATGTCTAACATTCATTTGCTTGGGAACAGGACCAGATACTTCACTTGTGATACAAGATGAGAAAATAACACACAGCAGAACCTCTGTGACCAGGCAGACCCTGAGAAAAAAAACCCCATATGCATCTATCAAAGCGAAAGTGCAAAAGACTGAATGTGCTCTGTATCCATGTGCAAAACTCCTTCTTTGCTTGCAAAGTGCAAAATTGGATGTGCAGGGCCAGTATTTACGAAGGTTCTCCGTGCATTTGAGAATAAAACACCGAACTTCCTTGAACATATGTCTCCAGTCAACTAAAACTTTGCTCACTGTGAGAGGAGATCTCTTTTCTTCCCCAGACATGTGACCCCTGGGACAGCAAACGGCAGCTCCATGTCAAAGGACATTACAACAGTTGAGGGAGAGAGCAAGATACAAATCCAGATTCAGAGTTTACATGGTGAAGAGATGTCTCCATCAGCGGTGCTAATCTGTGTCAATGAGAGAAAGGAAAAATAAAAATTAACCTGGGCAACAAAAACTAAGAGAGAGTTTAATTAGGAAGGTAAAGTCACCCTGTTTGAGATCTCACTAATACACTGAGCTCGCAGCCTTCCAAGCTCTCACAGCAATTTTTAACTAACAGATGCAGTCAAGCTTTCCGTTTTATATTGCCCTCATAACTCATGATACACAATCTTGGGCTGCTTTCAGAAGGTCCAGCTTGCGATTTCATTCCGGAGCTGTGGCGCTGCTCCGCTGCCAGCACCTGTGCCCGACATCTGATCTTAGGGCTGGAGCACATCCTCTCCCCCCTCTTCCCTGTGCGGGACTGGCTATGCCAAGCCAGCTAAGAAGCATTCCAGCAGATTATGAAGTACAGCTATCCTGGCCCTCGCTGCTCAGAAGAAACTGGACCTAGCAGGAATTTCGCACGCCATTCCCATGGATCTAAAGCAAGCAATACGGGTAGGCCTGCACGGCAGTTTCTGCCCATGTGCTCATCCGTGACCACGGGACACGCGGATCCCGAAATGCTATGATTAGGTCAAGGATAATGGCAGGGACAACTGCTGCGTTGAAACATGGGATCAATGAAATGAACACATTCTCAGAAAAGGTGGCAAAGACGTAAATGGGAGTCACTGATGCTTCCAGAGAATGGCTTGGATTACTGAATCCATACGAGGATGGGTGTACCAAACATGAGGGAGAGAGGAAATGGGAAAACACATCATGTTGAGTACTGCATCAGGAATATTAAGGCCTCCTAAACAAAGGCCACTATCTCTGAGCTAGTCATTTGGATAGAGGGAAGTATGAGCCTAGCTCTAAGCTTCCACAACTCTAATCCTCCTGGGACAGTGACAGGAATGAAACAGAAATCCCTCAACACTGTCGCTCTTTTTATAGATCCCAAAGCAACGCAACAAAGAATGGAAAAGCACTTTGGTGTCACAAAGTGCACTGGAGGGGTCACGACGGATCAAATGATTGAAAAGGAAAATATGAAATTCACCTTCTCCTGAACTGCAAAAAAGCGGGGGGGGAAAGAAAGTTCACCACTCTCTCTCTCAACTGAAGAATCCAAAAGGGCTTCCCTTTAGTCAGGGCTTCTTTCCAGAATAATAGAATCCCCACAAAAAATCCTGCAGCTGTTTTAACCGGAATCAGTGGGCATTTCCCATCAGTTTTGAAGGTCAGAGCTCTGACTCCTGGCTGTCAGGCAGGTGAGCTAAATGGGGCTAAGGCCAGTCCCACAAGAGGTATTGAGGCATCTCACTCCTACTGAAGTGCCTAAATATCTTTGTGGATATGGCCTTTAATCTTTGCATGAGCTGTGATCCCAACAGAGAAATCTGAGTCCTCTAGATGAAATCTTCACTTCTACCTGATCCAGGGTAATTCCAAGGATTACTACTCAGAATATTGGGAGAATCGACTGTCATGCTGTTTTTCCAGGCAGACAGCACTTTAAAACACCCAGCTAACACTAGACGCACACCGGGCTCCCGTGTCAAGCTAAAGGATAGGAATTGCAGTGAAATCCTATTAACCAAGGGCATTACAGACATTAAGTGAAGCGCTGAGTGCAATTTTGTGTTGAGGAACAAGGGGAAGGAGATAAAAAAGGAAACTACATCTCACGAGGGAAGGGAATTCCCTGTCCTCTCAGAGGTAAACTTTGGGCTTTGGAGATGTCTAGAAGCTTCAGAAGCAAGACGTACAACAACTGACACATGCTAATTTTTTTATCTCTCTCTCTTTAGTGCAAGACTTCATGCTCGGTCTTGTTAGCAATCCTGATACTTTATGTTCCCTTGTGCCCTTTAACGCCAAGGGAACTGATAGGTTTTATAGTCCTGCAAACAGAGAGCATTTCACCTGCATCCGCCAAAGCATTTAAAGATTTTATTAATCTGATGTCTTAATTGTTTTTGAGATTAGGAAACAGCAGGGCCTTTGTTCCAACAATCTGAGTGCTCTCCTGGAGAAGTGGCAGAGGTTGTTTGGTTTTTGTATATTGAGGTTGTTGATAGGACAGGGAAAGGAGCATGACTCAGTGCAGGTGATTCATAAGGATCACAGAGTAGAAGCCAGCTTCTTTGTAAGCTCACGACATTTCACAGATCAGGAATAAAAATGTTCTCCTGGGTTGTCCCTGCACAGTAGCTCTGTGGCCACAGAGCCCCTGTTCCACCCATCTGCTGTTGTCTGCCAAGAGTACAAATCATGTTTGCTCACATTTCAGGGCTGTTAAATTAGGAGCAAAGGACTTTTCCTCTCGGATTTTATGCCAAGTGAAGTAGGACATTTAGACTGATTATAGCTCTTTCCAAACGTCAAGGCAGGGTCAGAGTGGGATGAGAATGAGATTACCAGAGGGAACAAGAACAGAAAGGGATTGAAAGGAGAGAAAGAAATAGTGTTGGGAGGAAAATGGAAACCAAAATTGGAAAATCCAGGCTACCAAGTCTCTACCAAAAGTCTTCACTGGGCTGCTGAGGCAAGAAGACCGGACAGTAGAGGACAAGATATTCCATAGCTGTTGGGTAAGCAGTGTCCCTGTTAGTCACCATGAATGCAATCAATATAAAGAAAAGGACACGGTAAAAGCGTTACACAACTTGGGCAATGCCCTGCTCAAACCAGAAGAGAACAGGGTGGAGCCAAGGAACTCCAAAGGGAAGCAATAATAAAATCTGAACATCTGTAAAGCATTTCACGGGGACGTACCTCGCAGCAAAGCTTGGATGAACCAGCAATGCTTCGGCCTTAGGTCTGAGGGGGTAGAGGTGGGTCACAGCGAAGAAACAGGCTTTCCATATACCACCTGGAAAGATCAAATAGCACAGGATCAGATCTGGCTGCTGTATGGACTCCACCTAAATGTACCTGTGAGCTCCAGGGATGGTCCCTGCTTTTTCCATGCAGGATAGTCCAAGCTAACAACATTTGGAGTGTCACCTCCCGTGTATGCATGAGTTTTGTTGCTAGAAATGCCCCTCAACCATTACCCAGCCCCAGGAGTTTTACAGCAGGGCAGACACTTTATGGAGTGGCACAGCCAGCTCACCCTGTTGACTTTCTAGTAGCAATAGATTTTTTCCTTCGCTTGAGACGCCTATGAGCTTATTTACAGAGTCAATTAACAAAAGATAACCTCCCATTGTGCAATCATCAATAAATCAATTGTGTTAATACTATCTTGGAATGTCCTCCACTATTTACTTTAATATTGTTGACTGTCGGCACTTAAGAAAGGCAGCACCTTCAAGTTGCTCTTGATTATGGGCAAATGGATTCTGTAGTAGCCATTAATAAATATAAATTGTTTTGGAAAATATTTAGGTTTGTCGAATTTAACCCCTTGCTGAGCATTAAAAACTACCCCTTATTGAACAAGTTTGATAACTATTTCAAGAGAGTCAGTCCCACACTCTAAGACCATACTACTGCCCCTGTGTACTTTTTGGTTCCCCATTCTTACAGCTCCTTCCAACTGCGAAGTGTAATTATTAATATAAACATGTAAGTTAAGACTTAATTAAGCCATCCAGCTCAGTAAAGTGCTTTTCTATCATTTGGCAGATTCCTAGCCCAGGTAGTTTACTTATCCATAGCTGACGTGTTGCTGCATTTACTCGCAGTGAGTAGCGCTTTACTCCATGAGCAGTCCCACTGCTTTCAACTCCACGAGGATGTACGATGCCACATCCATTAATGTTCATCAGCACAGAAGGGTCCGTTAGTCACGCTGAATTGTGCCTGCTTCCACAGCAGGATGATTTATATCTACAGGGCTGCTCAGCATGAGCAAGGACAGTGGAATGTTTCCCTAAATAGACAATATATAGGCATAGGAATGGGGCAGGGTCATGTTAAGGAAATCCGATGCCCTCTGCTCATTCTGCAAGGACCTCCACCCAAAGCTCCCACAAGAACATGTTGCTTTCAGGGCAGAATACAGTGAATGGCAAAGGGGCAGCTGGGATTTTGTTGCAGGCTGTTTGCTATCTCAGGCAAACGAAATAACCTGGATTTTGGTAGGCATGTATTTCAGATTTTTCTTTACACCCCTGACACACTAAGAAAGAGGGTTTTTTTCATGGTATGCCTTCAAGGCAGCCTTAAGAACTTCTGCTTTTACAAAGAACTAGTATAGAATCTTGAAAGTTGCTTAAAAAGAGACAATGAACACAGCTAGAGTAATTCTTATGCTATATTACCTTTGAGGTAAGAAATCAATTATTTCACTTATTCTCCTATTGCTCCAGAAGTCAGTAGCCTTGGCAGTAAATTGAATATTATGCTGCCACAGACAGCATCTTCCTTGTCAAGCATGTATCGCCATTCTTCGCTTGATGATGATTGGTGACTTTAAAACCCACATGACTTCTAGATAATAAATGAAAACTGTCATTGTTCTGAGGCTGCTGGGAATCTTTTTTTTTTTTTTTTTCTCTTTCCTCCGCTTTGACCTCATTGTGATGTATTGTCTACTTTAGGGTGTTTGGAAAAGTAAGGGAAATACTGGGCAAGGACTTTTAAAGAAAAAACAGACCTCTAATTAGATCCCTCCAACAGACCCTGCAATGACCCTGGTTAGACAGACATTAATCGATGGGCCTAGCTTCCATGTCTGTTGTGCTGTCCTGGTCAAAACAGCCCTGACAGAGGCTTTTTGCTGGTGCCCGAGCTGCTGCCAATCTCATCTTCATCTCCACCGTGGGCTGCACATTCCTGAAGTGCCCATTGTGCGGCGGTTGTGTGAATGCACACGCAGCCAGCTCAGGTCATTGAACAGTCTGAAAACCAACCTGAATGAGGGGTCAGAAAGACAGTAGCTCTCAGTCAGGTTAACCTGGCCAGATATCAGGAGTAGATGTGAATGAAACTGCAAGAGTGTGTTAACTAAGGCCAGAGCTGCTCTCCGTCAACAACCTGTGGCCAAATTGAGCATGTAACCACTCCTGTAACTATCTGCACACCTCTGCAGCTTAAATATTTGATATTCATCCTGATTTTCAATCAGGAAAAAGTTTTCTTTAAGCAGTTTTGTTCAGAGAATACCTTTGGCTCAAACCCCACACTAGACAGTTCCAGAACTTCAGGAGATTTCAGTTCTTGTAACTCAGTACAACTTCAAAACCCAAACTATGTTTCACCGTTCAAATGCTTTTTGAATTGCTCATCTGGGATATAAATCAAAATTAGGTTTCTGGAAGAAAGAAAATATTTTGTGTTTTCAGAGGCCTGTAGTGGAGCTGGAACTGAACCAGCTGACTATGGGGAGGCATGAGCAGAACATGACAGAGGACGGAGAACTTGCTGACAGGGCAGTTTCTTTGAAGAAAGGGGCTGTGAGAGAAAGGAGTCACAGAACCGGATGAAATGCACAATGTGAAAAAAAAGAAATTCAACAGTTTAGTCATTCTGCAGTTCAACCATCACCATGTGTAGGTGAAAAATACAATCATCCCGTGCAACATCTTTGGTTAACCTCTGAAAGGAGGAAAATCATGTACACCAAATCTGGTGTCTACCTCTGTATGGCTGCATATTGACATGCTGGCTAAGGGAGACACAAAGTCTGGAAAAATAAGTTAGAGAAGGGTGTTCCCTGACGGATCATATCTTTCAGCACAAGACAAAATGGTTTGGATATGTTTTGTTCTTAGTTCTGTAGTGACGACATTTGACTCTCAGTACTAATTCGTTATAAAACAATATTATTAAAAGAAAGGAAGAGCAAGGCCTGATCAAAAATCAAGGAATATGATGCAGATAAAATATTTCTTTTAAATATGGGCATTAAGAATAGTAATTAAGAGATATAAAAGGACATGTAAAATGTATGTATATGCCATTCCTTAGCATCAGGGAACCCCAAGCCAATGCCCTCTGATGGCTCTGATAGTTGTAGTTGCTAGTTTTCCTTGCTGGATAAATCAATCCCGAGGTTTTTGAAAATCTAAGGCAGCATTGCCCACACATGAGGAAACCACTGCAGCAGTAACATCTCCTTTATACCACTAGGAAGTACTTCTAATTATACCATTACTAAGTGCTTCTGAGCATGCATCTCTTTTGCTGCAGTCCTGATGGCATCAAGCACTCTGCTGGCTCTCCAAAAATAAATAACAAAACAGTGCCTATCCCTGCAGTATGGATTTATGCTCCTGCCTTCTGAGGTCACACAAAAATAAAGCAGGAAAGCAATAATCACATGGAAATTATTCCCGTGTTTTCATATACACATACACACATCTCTACATGTGTATAACAAAATCATGCCCTAACCACTCACCTTGTCAGCATACCGGCATTTAAATATCTCCCACTTGCACTGCACAGAACACACGGCTGAATAACCTGCTCTCACACCGAACTGGAGGGAGAAATGAGCGATACATTATAAATAAAAATAGTCATGGAAGCAGTCGGTTCTTAATCTCTTCCTATTACCTCTAGATCTGCAAGCAGAGTTTCAGAAGATGATGGGCTGTATGAGACAACCCTTGCCCCTTCTACTCACTCACCCAGGCGATCCCCATCCACTTGGGTACAAAATAAGTAATGCAAGCAGAATCTGTATTTAAATAATTGTGGCATAATAGAGGGAGTAAAGGCTAAGAAGGAGCTGTTCTGGTCCATTGGGTAAATATTATGATCTTTATAGAGGAAAATAAATGCCCAGCTATCTATGAAACCAATAGAGCTGTTCCCGTCTATCAAACTATACCTCGTATTTTTAAAAAACAATTTTAAATGGAGTTGCTCTGATCTATAGAGCCCATTATATGGTTTGGAAAGACTCCGAATACATATTTATCTGGAAAATTTAAACAGCTCCCTATAAATAATAAACTTTGGGGGGGGTGGGAGAAGCGGAAACCCTGATTCAATATGTCATTGCTCTGCGCATTAAAGCAGATGAACAGAGAGCACCCTTTCCCACAGGAATATTACATTTGAGCCTTGTCTCACATCTAAGATGTGTCGAGTTAGGTCAGTCTCAGATGAGACACCTCCAAGGAAGCCCTGGCTATTGCAAGGAGGGGTGCTGACAATTCCAGTCCACGCACTGTCCTCCGAGTCAGCACTGGACTCCTTTTCCAGCTCGACGATGCTGAGGGTGTGCTGAGTTGTTGTCTTTCAGTGATATCTAAAGGAAAAGCCTCCCCTCCACAACTGCAGCTCATCAAAGTTTCCGCGGCGCGCTTCGCGAGGCTGGGGTGCCAAAGCCAATGTTCTGAAGAAGTTCCAGCAGAAATAATTAAATTCCCACTCAGGTCTCCCTGCAGTTCCAATCGGATGTGGAATGCTTCCCTGCATTCTACCCTGGTGTGCAGTGTCACTGTACACCATTAGACAGCTGTTGTGCTTGAACCTTGGGATAACTCCCTATCAGCGGTGGGTGACGCTAATTCCATGGAACACTCATCCAGCTCACAGGGTTTTGGTGACTTAATTAAGGTGCTGGATAAA
This sequence comes from Dasyornis broadbenti, assembly GCA_013397935.1. NCBI lineage: Eukaryota > Metazoa > Chordata > Aves > Passeriformes > Dasyornithidae > Dasyornis > Dasyornis broadbenti. Next base: position 86,232 of record VZRN01001468.1, on the reverse strand, counting down.
AATGGTCTGGAGAAAGTGTAGCCTGTTGTTGTTTTCCCCTTTTAGTCATATATTTACATGTTTCACAAATAAACCATGTGGTTATCCCAACAAAAAGCAGGAACACAGCATGGATTAATGGCTGCAGCACCACTTGTCCGCATCTCCAGGCTAAGATGGATTTGACCAAGTCCTGCACCTCAGCCCTTCACGCTAATAATGCATGTTTTAAAGAATATTTTCCTTTGTTTCCACAGTGCTGTAACTCCAGGTCAAAATGTCAGAAGAGCTTGATATTCTTGCCTTTTTTCAGGTTTTGTCATACCGTTATTTAAACATAGGTTTTTGGATTTAATTTGACAATCTTTATGTAGTTGCTGGCATGGTAATTGAGTCTACTTGTCTTTTTCAGGACACCAGAAGATCTAACTAAGTCAGAATGTCTCAGTTACAGTCCAGATTTCTATTTATTACCTACCTCACCGAGAAAGACAAGGTGAGTTATCATTCAGTACAGAAAACCTGAAAGGCATTTATATGCTTGAAGTACTGTATAACCACCCTGTACAGAAGCACAGGGCTTAAGTAAATGTGTTACAGCACAGACAAACCCCTTTGAAGCAGCGCTGTTGAGCCCAAATTGTCTCTGTAACCGAGGGTACAAATCTAGAAAGCTTACCTCCCAGCCAGGACCAAAACAAACCTTTTCAGAGATTATTGATACAATGGTTTATGACAGATTGCTCCTTGCTCCTCAGCCTTACAACTCACACGCTGTACGATAAATTCAACATAAAGTGACAGTCACGGCAAGTGTTCAAGACTGTAACTAAAAAAAAAAAAAAAAAAAAAAAACCTAATTATTACTGAAGTTAGAACTCCAATGAATGAGAAAATGTGAACATATACCTATGTATATATCAAAGCTGCAATCTCTGTAAATGCCATCACCATTACTTATGGCTGGAATGATGCCAACATTTGAAAATATTTCAATAGGAAGCCAATTTCAAACCTGCAAATTGTAATCACAAAGACAAGATTTTAAGGCTTTTCTTAGGAAAGAATGTTAGTGGACCACGGAAAAAGAAACCTGCCTGTTCCACCTGTGTCTGTAGCAGATTGGATGAGGCCATCCTACACCTACATCAGTTTGGGTGCCCTCATGTTCTTTTTCATCCTGGGCTACTGTTTGTCTTTTTAAATTAGGCACATTTAGTGAGCAAAATATGCATTGAGTTTGTTATGATGGGTAAAAATTAGTGTCACCACTTTCAGTTTAAATCCAATTGTGTCCCTTATGTAGCCTTTAGCTATCAGAACACATGGAAAAGGCATCTTAGTTGTGTTCAGGTTAATACTGAAATTATGAGGAAAAAAATAATGAAGATTTACCTACACTAGTTCTTATTGGGGAACATTTTATTATGTCTGCATGCTGGACCTACACTTTTTCCTGTTGTAATGTATTTTAAAACAAAACCATAAGTAAGGAATTTAAGTAAAGATTTTATTTTTCTTTTACTTTCACTCTGCCATTTGACTGAAAAACCCTTATACAGATGTGTGTGTATTATGAGCAGTGTTGAAATTTTGTTTTTCACATTAAAAAAAAAAATTTAGGTAGATAAGCTATGAAGAATATTTTTTAGATTATTAAAAAATGTTGACATTTACTGGCCAAGTGCCTGGCATGTAGTTGCAAAGGTCATCAATGAGTAAACAGACATTAATGGTTAGCTGGATAACTGGTACATAAACAGGTCATATTAATAATTAACAGAGAGGAAAACTGGCAGTTTATAGCAAGCTTAGGAAAATAGCTAATAGAAATAACTTTGGAAAGGGCAAGGACCAAAATTTTAAAAGCCTCAGAAAATCAAACCTAGAGGAGCCTAAATTTTAAGACACTCATTTCTCATTTTTTCTACTCTCTCTCATCTTTTGAACAAATTATTTTTTAATTCATGGAGAGCAAATTTATTTGAATCACTGAAAAAAATACTGCACAGCTGTTCATTCTGCAATTGATTCTCAGACTGATGCAGTCCTGTTGACAACCCTGCAGAATATAAAATATTTAAATTGGTTTCATCCCCAAACATATTGCTAGTCCCTTTGTTCATTACAGGAAAGGTATTAAAATATATGAATATTTGGATTTAACATTCCACCAGCAGTCACTAGAGCCACTTATTAATTCTAAATATATTCTCGATATACTTTAAATTGTCAGTGGTAAAAGTTTTACCAACACCTTTTTTTTCCCTAAAATATAAATTCTCAGCATTTCTCCCTACCATCCTAAAAACGGGGTTGTTTTTTTTTTTTTTCTGAGTTCCTCTTGGCTTGTCAGCTCAGCAGTTTTCCTGTGCAGTCCTATCTGTTTATTTCAGATGAATATCAAACCCTCCATGAGGCCAGGCCTCGTTTTTAGGCCCACAATTAGTCCTAGTTGACTTGGCTGTAAATAGGTCCCTGGGTTGTTCAGGCTGGGAAATAAAGGCAGCCAGATCTGAGACTAATTGCATCTCTCCTGCCATGTTTTCATCATGCAAACTTCGCTGGACACAAATCGGTTGGCTTTTACCTTTAATTATTATTTTAACTAAAAATTATACAAAGGGTATAGAACTTTATGGTAGAGGGGAGTGGAATTTCCAGTTTTTCAGCAATAATCATCATGGTACTTACAGTATGGGAAAATGTAGAAGAATATCTCCATGGATAAATATTATACTCTCCTAGTGTTTAAAAAATGATGGTTTTGAACATTAAGTAAATCAGTGCTATCTGAACATTGAGTAAAGTTGCAGAAGCATCTAAGATCATCTAAAATGTACAGTCAGAGGGCATTTTAGGTGGGCCAAAAGAAAAGTATATGGAATATTTTGTGGTGCAACTGAATGAGTTTCTGATTATGGACTTGGAGAACCAAGAATCTGCTGTGGACCTGCAGATGTAACACACATTCACGCCACACTGGCAGAAGAGCCTTTCTCCCTGACTTCTATCAAAATGTAATCTATTAAAGTTTTCTTAATGATATGCAGAAGTCACCCTCTCTGTGTGCCAGCATATGGATTTTGCAAATGCAGAAGTATTTATGTTTTTTTATAGTTTATAGGCAGTCTCGGGCTAAAAATGCAACTCAGACTAATAACTTGGCTGAAGAACTGAGAATTAACAACATTTCTACCATCTCATGAACATGTGACCATTTTATTTTGTGGTTCCTGTTCCTTGTTTGTCAAATGAAATCTAATTCATGATTCTGAAAACTAGTTAATGAGAGACAGCTATTAATTAATACCTGTTATACCCACCAAACAAAATAAAATAGTGAAAGTATTTTTAAAAACTTATCTTGTTACAGCAGAATAAAAGGAGGGCAGCTGTAGATGTTTTTACCCTTGATGTTTTTAAGATGCCTCACTTTGTGGCATCCCGTTTGGTATCACAGAGTCATAGACTGGTTTGGTTTGGAAGGGACCGCAAAGACCATCTTGTTCCAACCCCTTGTCATGGGCAGGGACACCTTCCACTAAACCAGTTTACTCAGAGCCCCACCCAGCCTGGCCTTGAGCATTTCCAGGGATGGGGCATTCACTGTTCCTCTGGGCAGCCTGTGCCAGTGCCTCACCACTTCCATAATAAAGAATTTTTTCCTAATAGCTAACCTAAGCCAGCCCTCTTTGAGTTTAAACCATTCCACTCTGTCCTACCACTGCATGCCCTTGTATGACCTGAGGCTCAATTCCACCTAAAGCGCTTCATTTCCTCCCTCTGCTCCTGCCATGAACCCGAGTTCTGCCCAAAGACCAGCACAAGCCTTAGAGTTACTAAAGACCTCTAGATTTGATCTAGATTTGAAAATACTTCTTCACACAGTGAAAATCTGTGTGAAGGATGCAGAGCCCTCCATTTGGTGTGGGTGTCTGATTTGTTAACTGCTTGTTTCTGTGGCTCAGGAGACTCACGATAGCAAAAGGTCAGTAGTTATTGATGTTCATTGCAACAAAATTCTGTTTAATGTTTTTGGAAATAGACCATCTTCTATTTGTTCAAACTCCTCGTTCAATACAGCTAAAGTTCTCAAGACATTTAATGTCTACGTTTTAATATACATCCTATTCTTATTCTTGGACAGTCGTATTTATGCCCCTCTTCTTCCTTTCCATTTATCTTTTTCTCATAAATTTACCTTTAAAAAGTCTGTCTGTAATTAACCATGCCATTTTTAAATCTTTTTCATGCAACTAAAATGCATACTGAAGAAGTTTACAGACTGAGTCAAAAGGGCATTTTGGCAAAAGAATATTGCAGCTGCGTTGCCTGAAACATCTTAGAAGATAGTGTCCACAGGGAGCAGGAGAGCTCGGTAAAATACTGACAGATGTAAATAACAGTGTCACATTTTGGGATGAAAACCAGTTCATGGCTGTGCTCATTAAGAGCAATTTCTGTGTCTCTGCAAGGCTCCACGGAAATGGGGAGGTCTGCACCCCAGGCAGCAGATACTGTGGCAGCAGAGAGAGGAGACTCGCTTTGCACCGCTAATCCAGTTAATCCTGGTGATTTCAGGGTTCCCTCCGCAGCAATGCACGGAGAGATGTGCCTGGGAGGAAGGGATGAGCCTGAAAGAGATAGTGGGCAAGGGCAAAGCAGCAGATTCCCCCTGGTCCTCCCGTTTTACCAAAGGAGAGAGGGTGAGCCAGGGTGTCTCCAGCCATCAGGCCACAACAGCTAACACGAAGCGACGCTTTCGTCCCCTGAAAATTTTACTGCTCAGCGGAAATAACGAAGCTGTGCACGGTGGACCCAATTTCCCCCCAAGGCCCTAATTTGGCAGCCCTTCCTGTGCTAAACCCACTGAGGAGATCCAAAATAGAGGTTGTCTGGAGGATGGGAGGAAGGAGCACATGCACAGGTTCTGCTCTACCATCCAAGCTCCAGCCTGCTGTCCCCATCAGTGAGGCAAGAAATTGCAGCGTGAGCTGGAAATGGCTGTAGAAAAACGTGTTGGGGATTTCAAGGGAAAAAAAAAAAAACAAAAATAATAAAAAAAAAAAAAACTCATCAAGAAAATAAACTGAGAAATAAAAATGTGAAAGCCATTTAAAAATGTGGTTTAAACTTAAGAATAAATGCAATGGCATAGTCACATTCTTTAAAAGCTTTGCTCTGCTCGGAATGGCTTTGTTATTAGTGATTCTTAATGCATGAGATAGTGGTTTGGAATAAATCTTTAAGTAATTCAAAACAAGGACTCTTCAGTAAATAGTTGAAATTAAAGGGGGAGTTAGAGTCATCTGGTTTCCATTAGGATGATAAAATAGTTCACTTGAAACCTTTTACAAGATGCTTTGTTACTGGGAGGTGTCTGTGCATCTCACTCCATCACTAGCCATTTGACACAACATAAAAGGCTTCAAAAGCCATGCTAGGCTTCTTAATCAAAAACTAATTGTAATAGATATTGGGGAGTGTTAACACTGTGACCGCTAGGTTGTATCTTCAGTATATAAGCAGGAGTGAACATTAAACACAACCCTGAGTTGATAGGGCTTATCAGAATTTCAGAGTTAAGTGCTAAGTACTGCAGCCCGGTATCTGCGCGCCGTTGCTTTGTACCACTTTTGGAGTTAATTGCGCTGTAGGACTTCGTCTTCCCAACAAAATTTATGGCATTGGCAGAGAAATTGGAAGCCCGCTGCAGAAGCTGCTGCAGTTTACAGGAGTTCTGTGAAACCACAGGGGAAAAACTGTGGTTTCTACTTCAGCATCTAAGGAGGGTTCCCTCTGCTGCCCCTCCCCAGTTCACCCAGTAATAAAAATGAATTGTTTCTCCCTCCTGAAGCATTACTTGCTGCCAGTGCTGTAGCAGAGGAATTACAGCACCAGCTCCCCAAAACAATGGTGGCCCTAAAATTATCACTAAATTGTCATGCGTGCATGCTTTACATTCCCGTATGACTTATTATGACTTATTATTGACATGAATATTCACAGTGCTCATGGAAACAGCTTTATTGATTTTACTGATACAGTGGGCTCAGAGTTACTGATTTTAACTTAATTCATGCATTTTTCCAGATAACAGATGACCTTAATATTTACACACAATTGCACCATAATAAACCCAGGCCAAATCCTCTCCTGTTATGAACTGTTGAAAATGAGAGTTGCAATTTTTTATTTTTTTTTTAAGCCAGGGGCTCAGAACCAGCCTTTAGTACAGTGAGGAAAACAGAGATATGGCAATTTACCCCAGCTGAGAATGTAGCCCACAGTGTAAAATTCTTTTTTCAGTGCAGTAAAGTGCATTAAAGAGACTGCTATGTTATTTCTCATGAGTTCATTATAACCTGTATGCTATCAAAATCTCCAGACAGCTGTGTTCCTTTTTACTCCAATTTCAAACAATATAATTAAAAAAGCATTTGATGAAATGTAGACACTTTTACCATTTACACTGGAATGCTGGCACCATCCAAAATCAGCCAGTCTGTAAATACCAGATTAGGATCTGTGTAGTCAAGGTTTTTATTCTAGGAAAGCATACTCAAAAGAAAGTCTCAACCTTTCTTGGTGAAGAATAAGCTTTATTTGTAAAACCCGTAATTATCTCAAATGTTCCGAGAAGCTGAGAGAGCTGTAAATGGTAAAGCAAAACATAAGGAAACAGTTTTGGGCATTTAAGTGAAGGTAAATAAGGATGATGTACTTTTTCCCTATTAGTTTACTATATAAATGAGAAGACATTACAGAGTGAAATTTAATTAAAGTAATTGACCAAATTGCATTTTGTAGTAGTTATTGTCGTTAGCAGCCCTGACTCCTCTGTCAAAAGGATTTGCTGAAGATTATTTCTAAGGGGTGTTTATTATGAATATTAATCTCTCCAGTAAGTACCATCAACATATTAAAATGCACTTGAAGCACTTTATGGAAGACTGCAGACAGAAATGACTGGTGAAAAACAAGGTGTCTAATCATGTTAACTTGGTTCACACATGGTTAAACCAGAAGTAGAACAGAGAAAGGAAATATAATAAAATGTATATCGGTTATATTATGATGAAAATGTGCTTAAAGGGTGTCTGATTTTCAAAGATACACAGCTGCACTACCAGGAACGCTGATGACTCTGCTGTTTAGGGCAAGTTTTTAAATAGTCTTGCGCTGTCTCACTGGGAAAGTCTCGTTCTCAGCCTGTGTGTTAATTTCTGTTTGAGCTTTTCAGTGATTGTTTGCAGGAAGTATATATTTAAAGAAGGCTATAACTCCTCTGGTTATAGAGAACTCGGTTCACAGGTGCCACCCTCACTACTGATACCAACAACAGTCAGCTTGGGTTTGGTATTCCATACCCCAAATTATTTTGGTCAAGTCCCTCTCTTCGGCAGGGGGAAAGACACAATTTTTAATTACTTCAATGCTGCTCAATCTTGAAGGGAAAAAGGGAAAAGTGGAGGGAAGATGAGAAAGTAGGGATAGGGAATGAAAAAAAAGCACAAAGGGAGAAAATCTAGGAAATCTTGACCTGCTCTTTTCAATTTTCCATGCTCTGGAGACTGGGTTTGAGGGCTGATGGCTGTATGCTGGAGGAACAAAAGGTGTTTCTGACGTTGCCAGGGTGGCAAGTTGCAGGTTGGGTCAGTCTCAGTCCTCCTCAGGCCTCACTTGATCCTTCCTCTCCTTCACCCCTTTGCTTTGAACATTTTTTTCTTCTCTTTCAACAAGGCCATCTGCAACTTTCATACCACCTGTGTTTAAAATAAACACCTGGCATCAAATAAGCCCTAAGTACACACAAGTTGGGCATCCCAAGCTGCGTTGTAGCTCCGGATGTCAAATTCGCTTGTCCTTTTAATAAAAGCTCGGATCCGCATCATCTTCGTGCTCTGCCTCTGCTCTGCCAGGAGGCATTCCTTTCCCTTCCTTACGAAACAGGCTGAACGTTTCCCCCCATGTAAACATTGTTCCACATCTGTTCACGCTGAAGAATATCAGAGCAGCACTTCCCAGAAACCATTCCGGCTTTGTGCGACCAAATGCACCGCAGAGCAACCAGCACGAGGTCAGGAATTTGCTCAGAGTTGAGGCTGGGAAGAGCCACTTCACCAGAGTGCCACAGTTACTAGGATAACTTTTTTATAGGTTCACCTATAAAAAATATTCACCTATATTCACCTATTAACACCAGTCAGTGTGGCTGTGGCTGCACAATCCCTCTGCATAGACCAGGGTTGGAGAGGCCACTGAAGCACTGACCTGAAAGTAAAAATCCCAAACTAACTCTGATCCTGAATAGAGTGAAAAAGAGAAGCCATTTCAATTGCTGAATATGATAAAAATCCTTAAGGGAGTCCACTGATTACACTACTGAGATTTGTATGAACTAACTAGGGTAAATAATTAGTCTATATTTTAATTAATATATCAGTGCCTGCTAGCACAATATAGTTAAATTTGTGCCACTATTAGAGCTGAATGAAAGAAAATTGTCCTATTTGTGGTTGAATTATAATCATGACCTTTCCAAGAAAAAGAGAAAGCAAGAAAAATCCTGCAACTCTTTTTGTGCTGAAAGAAGTCAAAAGGTGCCTTTAGCTCACCAAGTGCCCATGTGCCTCTTCTCTAGGTAGCAAACCTGAATATGGCAAAAGTGTCTCTGGTGAACAGGGAAATGAGCTACACATACACATATATATATGTGACACAGATCACAAAATGAGGGCTAAAAATACAGCTCAATTATTCAAAGTATATAATTTTTTTTTCAAGCTTGACCTTGTTATTACATTGAAGCACCTGTGTCACTCTAAAGGGGCCCTTCTTGTACAAACAAGAAAAAATTATCTGTGTATTACAATGCAGGCTGTTCCTGAAACCTTGCTCTCTGGATAACATTGTAGGCTTTCTCCAAAATTTTGCTCCATGGATAATGTTGTTTTGGGTAACAGACAACTCCCTCCCCATTGTGTATTAGCAGTGGTTTTGCACAACCAAATATGATCAAGGCACGGAGTGAGTCTCTTTTCCTGCCTCCACAAATCAGACTTTCTTCCTTACTGCCAGAGGAGGCAAATCCTCACCCTCTTTCCATCAGGAGCAAGGACGATGGGATAATAATAACCTGATAGGAGAAGGGGTAATGGTTTTAGACTGCGGAAGGGTAGATTTAGATTGGATATTAGGAAGAAATTCCTTTCTATGCGGGTGGTGAGGCCCTGGAACAGGCTGCCTAGAGGATCTACAGCTGCCCCATCCCTGGGAGTGTCCAAGGCCAGGTTGGACAGGGCTTGGAGAAACCTGGGATAGTGGGAGACCTCTCTGCCCATGGCAGGGGGTGGAACAAGAAGATCTTTAAGGTCCCTTCCAACCCAAACAATTCTTTGACTTGATGGTTTTATGATAATGAATCCTTTGGATTTCTCTGTGTATGAGGTGGTCTTTGCAACAGCAAAATGAAACTATGTGCCCAGGGCAAGGCTGGCACCCTGAGCTCTCAGTTGACAGTCCATTGGAACTGCTTTTTCCTGAGGATCTGCAGGAGCCAGGGGTGTGGACGGAGAGCTCACCAGCAGAACAGTGTGACGGTGGTTGTTTTCTATCCACTGCTCTGATGGCACCTGAAGTCTATGCTGGCCCATCCCAGGCTTTCAAAGATGTCAGGGAGGTGCAGCAATGGGGGAGCCTGAGACAGGGAACTGCTTCCCAGCAGCAAAGAGCCCAGCTCTGCAAAGGAATCCTTCCTGTGCCGGCTTAGCAGGAGGAGAAGCTTTCTGAGCCTTCGCTTCCCGAGGTGGCAGCTGATCTCCGCTCAGTGGCAGCCAGCGCGAAACACGAGGGCTTGATTTTCAGAAGGTGGGAGGCTTAACACTCGCTGAAAATAAGACCCATGTAAGTTGTCAAGACAGCAGTCACCTTGAAAGATTTAGGCCACACTGTCTGGTTAGTTGGTTGTTCCTCTCACTCTGCCACATTTATCAACCCCCCCAACAATTCCTTCCCGTTCAAAAAGTCGCTTGTTTTTATCTCCTCATTAAAGCTAAGGTATCACATTGGTTAATATTATCGTTCCTCCAAGCCTTTCCCACTTTTGGCCCACATAAGGCTGAGGATAACCCCTTCCCTTCTGCCCCAGCATCGCTTATCAAAAACACAAGTGAAGGAGGCACCACACAATTCAGTTTTAACATTAATCTTCCCACCAGCTTCTCATTACTTTGCCAATAAGATGATCTTCCTCACACCACATTTCGATATACTTGACATCTGTCATAAAACTCAGGTCACACATATCTGTCTTCTGGTAAAATGAGTCATCCTACAGAGACCCATACTACACTCTTCAGGTCTCACCAGAAATAATTATTGATATATTGTCAACACATTCAGCCTACAGTATTAACAGGAGTCATAAATTACCAGCCTTTTTTCTACCCATTACCTAGCAGGGAAATGAGGGGACATAGAGCAGGAAAACAGGTACATGGCAGCTGGGTGAGGGATCCAGGCATGGCCTTCCACTGTTTCCTAGAACCTTTGCACAATTTTATTGTATTTAAGCAAGTAATTCTTTTCAGAAATCATTCAAAACTAGTAATAACTTCCCCTGTGTTTTGGCACCTTTAAGTATCATACAGGTCATGGTGTCTCATCAAACTAACATGCCACGAACTCACTAAAACTTGTAGCTGATAGACAGCAGTTATTTAGAGAAGAATGATCACAGACACATAGAAGCTGAACTATCCTCAGTATGATGTCATTGAAGAGGAAAGTTTAACCTGTTCCTGGTACTTGCCGTGCAAGACAAACGTAACTTTTTTGTTTCATCGCATATGAGATTCTCCCCTGTTGATTTTTTTAACAACTTAGGCATTGAGCTATTATTCTGCTCTTTTTCTTTTGAACTGTAAGCTCACAGCGAAAGGTGAAAGAAAGGAGATTCCAGCCATAGCTAGAAGAGAGGAACAGCCATTCCCACAAGCAGTACGTCCTGCAGAACAGTCACTGGGTTAAAACACTGTTGCAATTCCATTTTGGGATTGTTTAAGCGGGTTCCCACCTCCTTGCAATTTAGGGTACCCGGGGCTCCCCTTGCTCCAGGTTTTGGCGTCAGAAGCACAAGGTCAAGGTGGTTACATCTTCCTGCAAACCCAGAGGGAGGAGCACAAGCTTTGCTTTAAAGCCAGGACTGAGCTGTAGGTGGTACCAGGAAGTCAGTGATAGACATCACATGATGTTCTGCTCCATCAGCTGCAGAACAAGGCCATTAGGCTGCTGTGATTAAGGTGTGTTGGGCTGCAGCCAGGCAGGCAGGCTCTGACCTTGACCTTTAGCAGGTGAATACACGGTTTGCAGCGCTCCTCCTGTGCTCTCTGGGGTAGGGACTGTGATTGCCTTGTTAGAAGCCAGAGAAAGCCAGGGCCACCTTGGGGAGCTTCTCTCTGGAAAGGACGTTCACTTTGTACCAGCAAACCCCCAGCGGCTGCTGGGCTGGAGAACGTGGAGCGCTCCCTGCAAGAAGGCTTTGGCACAGGGTTTTGCTGAGGACAGGGACAGGGGAGTGCAAACCTACCACATATCACATGCACACAATGGATATTTTGTGGGAGAATATTCCTTCTTGCATAAATCTAGCACAAATCCCAATCCCTGGCCTCAGTGCCAAAACCTCAAATCTTTTTGCGCAACCTTCATTTGTTTTTGTAAGACCCCAGCTGGGATGACACCACCCAAGCAAAGGGGCTCTGCACACCACAGTAACACTCCACGGGCCCAGCAGCAGCAAAAATGTCACCTCAGTATTTTACGTTTTTAGCCCTTCCGTATATACAGGAGCACTGAGAGCACCTCACACTAATTAATAAGCTGCTCTGTATCTTTGTGCATTACCTTTCTTTTCCCCCTTTGACTCACATACAAATTATTTTTAGAAAAGGGAAAAAGGTTTCGTGGGGTTTTTTTAAGGAAAAGCAATGAAGTGAAGTCTGGCACTGCTCATCTGCTCTGTTCAGTGCCGCAGCAATGTATTAGGTTTGTGGGAAGGTGGAGGAGGGAGAAAATGTGGAGAGTCCTTTCACTCCTGTCACCTCCATCACCCCAAAATCTCCCAGGTCCTCAACAAACATCAACTCCCTTCCTTCCTCCCCCTCAAAAAGCCCTGTGGCTTTACGCACAAAATCCTGGTGTGAATCTTTGAACTGTGCTTTGCCCACTTTCCATCATTTTTGTAAGGGAAAGCTGTTGTTCCAAGGCAGTTTGTTTTTCTGGAGTACCTGTGGGTGGCACATACCCTTGGTTAACTGCCTCGGTGGCACCACCAGCCTTGCACTGTGGGCACCATGTGATGGCACGGGCACCTCAGATATTCAGTTCAGGTGTCACGTTCTTGGGCAATTCTGGGCCAGGAAAAGTGACCTGCAGAGATCATTTTAAATCCTGCTAATTACAGTATCCCTGAATCTGCTCTAGTTTTTTTCCAGGTTGAATTTAGCAAAGATAGGAGTGCAGAAAGGCACTCTTGCTTTTCTTCTTGGGCATTGAGTTCTGACACACCAGAGGATGTCGTCTTTCATTATTAACTTTGGCAGCATTTAAATTAAGTAATATCTTGACAGGGGAAAGGAAGGGAATGAAAGGCCCTGGGAATATTTTTTTTCTCGTGTTTAATTGTACTGCATTTGATGTGTTCCAAAAAACACTAGAAAAGCTGCTCTTCAGAGACCAGAAAAAAAGTTTATAAACCCCCACCAGTTGAGGTAGTTTGGCAGCACATAGAAGGATGGAGAATTATCATCTGTCCAGGGAAATCCACCCCCCACTCCTCCCAACCTTCTTTCAGCTGGTGCACGCAAGATGTTCCTGCTCACTTCATCTTCAAACATTTAAACACTTTGAGGACCACACACCTACAGTGCGTTATTTGCAGGGCTTTCGGAGCTGAAATCCAGCGTGTGTGTGTATCTGTGGGTGGGAATGGCTGGATAATGTTACCCTGATAGCTGATGATAATATTTCTACCAATTGTTAAGCTTCCTAAGTCTCCACTTCGCGAATGCTTCAGCAGATCGGTTTCTGAAAAACGCAGCTCTCCTTGCCTAGGGAAAGGGACGAGTCAATAACGTGTTTGTGCAGATTATCTTGGAGGCACTGATTTAGTCCAGAGGAAAAAAGTCTCCCTTACACAAATGCACCTTTCTAAACACTTCAGGGGTCACATGGTTCACTGCAGGATTGTGTCAGTACAGCCATAAAATAAGGCGGCCGTTCAAGCTGTCTCGGGCTGGCAGCGGAGCAGGTCCTGCAGAAACACAGATGTGCTGGGGCTGAGCTCTTCAAAAGTGGCTGCCTGCTTGTGAGCTCTGTGCTTTGGGTCCAAATAGACTTTAGAAAAATGTGTGAGGGATAAAGGAGTGTGTTCCTTCAGTGTTTCGGGGGGGAAAAGCGTGGGAGGAGAGATAATTTTGTTGAGTCAAATTCCTAATTCCCTTCAGACCTGTAAAGTCAGTGGGAGTTGCTTCACTTTCATCTTAACATGCAAAGAGGGCTGAAGCAAGAACAAAAGAAGGTGGAAAAAAGTAAATAAGCTGGTTTTGATAAAGTGAGTTTAAGGAAGACCAAAAGAAACAACAATGTTCTCGGTGTAAGGACAAAGGCAAAAGAAAACTACTATTCTGTATAACATACTTTTATCTCATAGTACTTAGTCAGGTCCTGGCTTCTGAGAAGTCCTCTGCTCATCCGTTTTTCCATTTCCTCTGCTGTGGTGACCCTTCTGGGCTGTGCATGCCTCACACAAACATAATATCTTCTGGGACTTGGTTAAAATACTATTTAAGACCAACTTCAGGCCCAATTCTTCTGACTTTATCATACCTTTGCTTCATATTTTCCATCAGTGCCTTCTCTTTATCCACTGCATTAAGGCACAAAATTCTTGTTTTATTCAAAGATATTTACGAGTTAAATCCCCCATAAACTTCTTCTCAGCTCTCGTCATCCCCAGAAAATCAAACCTGACTGTACATTTCTCCCCCAAGCAGTTGTAGTCTCAAAATTTCTCAAACTCCACAAATTAACAATTCCTCTTGGGGCAGGAGGGGTTCATTTACTACCATTGCAAGTTTACTTTAGTTCTAAGACTGAGCAGTTTTGCACCTCAAGTTCTGCATAAATGATCTGTTTAGTCTTGAGGCAGAGAATATTCTATTAGAGATCTGTCGGAGGTAACTTATATAGGTAAATCTGTTTGTTAGAGTTTAAATCTGCCATAGAAGACAAAAATCCTATGAATTCACAATTCAAAATGAGTTGAAAAATGACAGTTGAAATACTTGTAGATTTCCTGATACCATACAGTAAAAGCTGTACTGTTCCCATCATAATGTTAGACTCCCATACTCTTATCCTGAGAGCTCCCAGGCTCTCCCTTTCTTCTGGAGAGCACTGGAGAAATAGATTATACAAAAAGTCTGTCTGTGCACAAGAGGAAAAGCCCAGCACCAAGGCTAAGCTAAGCAATAGCAATGAATCACGCATTTCACCCGGGAAGCAGAGAGCTCTAGTTTTGTTTATCTTTTGTGTGGAAAAATTCCCTGCTCTGGGTCCCTATCTTTCTTTGAAAGTCCCATCCCCCCTCAGGCCCCAGCTGACAGCCTCATTGTCCCCATGGCTGTCGTGGGAAGTCATGATAGATGGCTGCACCCCGACCCTTTTAGGAGGTACGTTTTCATGCTACGCTCAGAGACCTCTTTTTGATCAATAGTCATTTTGAACCTTTTCACTTGTGGAGACACACAAATACATTTATGTTTATGATATATGTATGTATAATAAGTGGCTGGAGAGTTGTTAAGATGAGCAAAACTGCTTCAAGAGGTTTCAGCATTTTGGAACCCAAAGCAGTTGTATCTCATGAGTAAATGTGGTCATTTGCAGTGTTTGCAGTGCTTTTTTTCAATATTTTAGTCAAAGGAAGAGCAGCCAGAATACTTTCATTGTGGGGAGCACAGAGACTTGAAATAGCTAGGGTTTGATACTAGCCATATTGCACTTCACTTTTCCTCAGCACAGAATGCCAGCTTGTTTCTTCAAATTAAGACAATATGCTTATAGTGATGAACCTTATTGGCCATCTATCTTCCTTTTGTAATCTGGCTCTCATCAAGCTGAAATGAAGCCATTTCTTCTGACTGTGGCTGATTAAACACAGAGTAAACCTAGATCTCTGAGGAGGCTCTAATGATTCTCCACAGGCCTAGTGTCAGCCCAGCACCTGCAGCATTCAGCTTCCCCATTTCCATCATAAAATGAAGCATCTGTTACAGAGAAGTGTTATCTTTTTATCATCGATGGTATCTTTCTGTTTGAATTCACCTACCCCATTTGGTATAAATTACAGCCATTTCATATGTAATGAATGGTCACACAGGATGCACTCTGGTTATTGGGGGTTAAAAGGGCACAAAATCCTTTTACTAAACCTTTATTTAACTTGGTGAAAGTTAAGACTACATGGCTTGTGTAAAACCTTCTTTCTTACAACAAACAGGAGGAAATACTTACCACAGCTTAATGCTGAAGCATTTTGATATTGCTTATCTAAATACTGGCCTTTGAGTTTTTTGGAAGCGATTCCTGGAGAAACATTATTAGTTGCAGGGAAGAGAAACAGAGAAACATGTTCATGCCAAAGACATTTCTGTCTCAGTAACCTGATTAACTATAAGCCTGCGATGTAAAAGTAGACAAGATTTGTTTGCTAGAAGGGGTAGTTGCCAGCTTAGAACCTGCTGCAAATCCCACAGAAGTCAATTGGCATATTTTCAATTATTTCAACAGCATTTGTTTGGATCAGGCCAAAGATCAGCTGGCTGTTTACATTTTGTGTGGTCCACATGCTCCTCTGTGTTTTACCTTCTCCAGGTTTCCATCTGAGCTGAAAGAGGCAACTTCATCTTAGAAAAAACTTCTTTTCCTCTGACGGGGATTTGGGAAATAACTTTGCCAAGCATTTTGCTGTTTCCAGCCTACGACATGGATAGTCTGGACAACTTCACATCTCAAAGAAGGAAAGAAAAACTTCCAAAGATGCTAAGGAAGTGAAACTTTGCTCACTGAAGTAGTAATATAATTGATGGTAAAAGCAGCTGTAAAACTGCTGAATAATTCTGCCTATTAACATGTAGCTACAGGATGTGGAGGTGGGGACAGCAACTGCACAATGGCCTTCCTGGTCACATGAATCTGAAAGACGTTATAACATAGCAACCACTCTGATAACATCTAAAGATTGCAAATAAGAGATGGCTCGCTGTGTTTGATGTAAGTAGAGACAATGTCCTGTGAGCCAAAGAGCAGCACAGAGAGAGACTCCAAAGCTGCTTGCTCAGGTATGAGACCATTTAAAATATCAGCACCAGCTGTTTCTTGGCAAATTCTTGGGGTGTTGAACCATTGAGGTGTTACATTAATCTGGGACAGCAGAGGCAGTTAGAGTTCAAAAATTTCATTCCACTCATTGGGCTGTGCCACATTTTGAGCAGGGTGTGCCACCACTGAAGGCACTATGACCTACAGCCCAGCACAGCTCAGCAGCCCTGCAAAGCAGTACTGCCAATGTTCTGTTGAATTACAGGTGTTGAACAATCAGAAAGGAAAGTGTAATCACCAAAAAATAACATAGCCACAGCCTCTCTGGTAGATCATGCGCCTAGGTGTTTTTCATAGTCCTCTACAGGTGAAATAATTTTATAGCATAGAAGTAACTTAAAATACCGTACTTTATTGTCAGGTTTAAACTTCCAACTACCTATTATCTACAAAGGCAGAAATTGCTTAATGGACTCATTATGGGGGGGGGCGGGGGGGGGATCATCCTTGTGAAAATAATGAAGAATGAACAATTTTGTACCAACATGCATTTTCATCATCGCTTTGCTAACCTGAATTATGTGGCGACTTTCTGCTGATCCATTTTGTAGCAAGCAAAATCATATTGTCCTACCACAAGAGCACACTTGTTATTCAAAATAATTAGGACGTGAGTCATCTTGGTATCAAAGTTGGCATTAGTGATATATGGGGCTGATGACTGATGAGTCCAATGAACGTTTGACTCATGTAGACTTAAAATATGCAGCTGAAAAGCTCGGTTAATTCAGAAGAGACACAGCATAGCTGTGATAGCATCTTATAAAAGCAAGATCCAAGACAAGTAGAAATGCGGTAACACCAGTGATGAAAACAGCTGAGGTCTTTGGATTTCTCAGAACAGCTGAAAAATGGAAGAACTTGTTCATTAAAAAATTCAAAACTCCATTGTTTTCCCCTTGAAAAGTTACAAAACATAACAATTTCTTTTTCTACTGTTTACATGATATTTTTGTAAGCGCTGGAATTATTTTTGTTCCCTGTCCATTTCCTTTCATTTTTCCTTTTTGTTGCTTTAGTTGAAGAAGTGAATAATATCCAAAATTTCGGTTTGGTTTGGGAAAGTTATAACAGCAGAAAGAAAAATGAAACAAGTTCAACCACTTTAGAGAGTTTCAGTTTTCCTTTGTTCTCCTCTGTAACTTCTCCAGAATTAACAATTTGTAAGAATTAGTCTGAAAATAAGAAAAATAAGGAGAAGAAGGATGAGAAGTACAAAAGTAGAGGAAAGAAAAATAAAGGAAAAAATGCAAACTACTACTTATTCTCTTAGAGGCAAAAATAAAAATAGAGAAAAATTGAGACATAGGTGTTTAATATTTGTTTCAAACAAAAAAAAAATAGGGAAATCTGAAAAGAAGCTTTTGTTTTAGTCTTTTCTTGTGGATGCCAACCGTTTCCCTGTCAGCAACTGTGTAACTGACTCATACAGTGAACATGTGGCAACTATTTTCAGCTGTATTTAGCCAAGTCTGCTGCCGTGTTTCAGACCTAATGAAAGCTTCAAATGCCCAATAGTTACTCTTCCAGCTTTACTATGGGATCTAACAAAAGCCATTGCACCTAACGGCCTTTGACTTATTTTAAAAAGTAGCAATGTTTGCGTCTAGATATGATTTAGGACAGTATCAAGGGATAAAACTGTGTCTGATTCAATTAATTTTGAAGGCCAGCTGTTGTAAGGACTTCCACTTGGTAACCCAGTCAAGGTGTCCCAAAATCAACTACCTTCAAAGCTGCTTCATGGAGTTGTAAAACTAAGAGTTTGTACCTCAGCAGCTGGAAACCCGGCGGCAAACAGAAAACAACCAGAGCCAGAAACTCCAGTTAGTGTTTTCTTCTTCCGTGGGACAGCTCTGGGTGACGTGAGGGTGTTCCCCATCTTTGTGTTGGATCCAAATGTCACAGGAGTTAACAGGTTGTAAAGCAGTGGAGACCACGGCAAGCTGCTCATTTAACTGGGGACTGTAAAACTTGAAGGACCTTGTTTCTGCCTGACACCTCACAGAGAAATCTGGTTTGTAATGGGTCAGAAATAAACATTTGAAAATTGGGAAAAGAATATGTGATTATCTCCCCATCAATGGCAAACATCAAAGCATCTCATCACAAGCTTAATGGTAAAGGATTTGAAATCTCTGGAACCAGTCTTAGGTTTATAATTAGGCCTGTAGTAGAGTGCTCCCCTAGAAAATAAAATTGATGGTTTCACTCCTCTTATTCTTTATCAAAGTGATGCTTTTTAACATACAAAATCTACGAGTGACACAACTATATTTGTGATCAAGTGCCTTCTTGCTCTAAGATTTTTTTGTTCACTGATTCAAATGCTGTAATATATATAGCTTATATATAATGGTGTCTGTAGAGGCTCCATTAATGGACTGAGACCATTCGATGCTTTATTCCAAGCCAGCAAATCATTCCGTAGTTATTCTGGGGGAAAAAATTACCCGAGCTGGAACGAAATATCAGAGGTGGACACCAACTCACGTGGTTTTGAGTTGAGAGGAACAATATGTGAAAAACGCTGTGATCACGGCAGATGAAGAAACTTTGAGATGAAATTGGTCTTTCACAGTAATATCAGTTCTCTTCATCAACAACAATGTATCTGGACAATGCACTAGTGTCATTGACTTTCACCATTTTAAAGGTCTTTAATACTGATTACTGCCCAGTGAACAAAAGCTTTTCTTGTGAGGAGTCTGAAAAGGTTGATTATATGTACATTACAGCTGAAAATGGATCAGACAAGTAGTAAGTTATGAAAGCACGAACACAAGAGAATAAAACCATTCACTGGGCTTGAATTACTGTAGTTTATCTGCATAGGCTGAATTGTGGCTGTGGTCTTTTGCAACTCAAATAAAAAGCATAGATCAAGATGAGATAAAGATAACGGAGGATTGCCAGCATTAGGCAATAAAACCAGTAGCTGGAATGGCAGAAAACTTTGATAACCACACAGGAAAATTTTTAAAAGTTACAGTAATAGAGGCAAAAGTCCTCTGCAGCTACTGCAGTTGAGTAAATTAGGCCCTGAGACAATAAAAAGATACAAGCATCTGCTCTTGCATTTCTTCATGAAGATGTTTGGAACTGAAATTATTCTGACCAGCTGAAGGGACTGTCTCTGATTTAGTTCCAGTTAAACATGGTTTGAAAGCTTCTAAAAGTTGAGAGTGGTAACAACTTTCTTGTTACTGCCCACACAGCATGGTAATTGAGATTCAGAATTCATTCAAAAGTCAAACCACTCTTTTACACTGGGGAAAAAGAAACAATTATTTTCAAAAGAGCAGTTTGGTTCTCGAAAGAATTTTCCAAGGTGCTTTAAAATCATGTTTCTTTCCCTATCTTGTAAAGAAAATTAAGTTTTAATTACTTTATGCTTGTTTTAGCATGAAGGAGGCAACAAAGCCATCACTGGAAGAATTTGTGTTGGTAACAAGAGCTCACACCTCAGGAGGAACATAGCCTGGTCTCCAAGGCTGAGCAGAGTTTGTAGATTGAGCAGTCAGGAAAAAAAATTTCATCAATTTCTTTAAAATATGCGTTTTTGCTCTAAGAGTCACAACAAAAACCATGGAAGCCCCATGGTTATTCCTGTAAAACAAAGTGCATACTTTTTAAAACAAAAGATCCTAAATTAAATTTTAGCCACTGTATTAAAGGGTCATTTCCAAAAGATGAAAGTACATTCTGTGGCAGTGTAAAAGGATAATAGAGGGCAAAAAAGAATTACAACACACTAGTATTACGGAAAAAAGAGCGTGAGTTGTGATATCCATGAAATGTTAGATTTTCCGCTATTCACAAGGCTCTGCATTCTTAATATCTGTAAAGAATGGTCATCTCGCTTGCTAAAATATAACCCAAATGCTCAAGCCACAAGGCTAAAATACTCTAAAGTAGCCACTCCATCCAGCTGATTCTGCCATTTAGCACTTCTCCTGTAACATCAGCGGTGTAACCTTAGTCCCCAAAAATTGGAGGGTGAGTTATGCCATTGACCTCAGTCTGATCTGGCTCTAGGACAAGCAGCTGTGCAGTCCCTTGAGGCTACGAGCCATGGGGAAACTCCAGGGCTCTGGAAGAGGAGAACAGCCCCAGATGCCTCAGCTGAAGGGGAAAGTCAGAGCTATAACCTCTCCCTGCAGCTGCCAGGAGCCTGAAGTAGTGGGGCCAGGTTTTCAGAAAATCACAGAAGTTTTGCATTGGAAGGGACCTTAAAGATCATCTTGTTCCACCCTCTGCCGTGGGCAGGGACACCTTCCATGAGACCAGGTTGCTCAAAGCTCCATCCAACGTGGTCTTGAACACTTTCAGGGACCTGTTCCACCCTCACAGTGAAGAATTTCTTTCAGCTATCTAATCTAACCCTGCCCTCTTTCAGTTTAAAGCCATTCCCCCTTGTGCTGTCACTCCATGCTCTTGTCAAAAGTCCCTCTCAGCTCTCTTGAAACCCCTTTAGGCACTGGAAGGTGCTGTGAGATCTCCCCGGGGCCTTCTCCTCTCCAGGCTGAGCAACCCCAGCTCTCTCATCCTGTCTCCAGAGCAGAGGTGTTCCATCTCTGGGATCATCTTTGTGGCCTCCTCTGGACTCACTCCAACAGCTCCATATCCTTCTTATCCTGGGAGTGTCAGAGCTGGATGCAGAGAAGTGGAGTCTCACAAGAGTTCACCCTCTTTGTCTCAACTTAGGCACAGGAAAATGGAGAAATCCATTTTCAAATGGATTTCAAATCCATTTGAAATCAGTGCCCACCTGAAAGCCTGGAAGGTGCTGATGCAGCCTCATGCACGAACAGCTAATGCTGGCCACTGACCTTTTGGTGCTCATGTGTGCCACGTTCATCACAGGGAGAAATTCACGTGTCCGTATCTTTAGACACATTGCTCAGACACCAAACCACCT
Organism: Dasyornis broadbenti; assembly: GCA_013397935.1. Lineage (NCBI taxonomy): Eukaryota > Metazoa > Chordata > Aves > Passeriformes > Dasyornithidae > Dasyornis > Dasyornis broadbenti. The sequence goes on along the minus strand of VZRN01001468.1, from coordinate 64,883 downwards.
TGCCTTAAATACTGGGGGACACATGAGACCCCTCCTGCTGTCTCACCACGTGTCACACGCTCCAAAGTGCACACCCATGCACACCCCTGCACGGATACTTGCATGCAACAACTGTCTTCTCAGCCACAGAAAAAGAACTTGCTAATTAATGTTTGTTAAAATTAATATTTTTGCCAGTCAGAATTAGTCACACTTGAAGCATCCTGAGCCTCGAGTAGGCTGTCTTAATTAAAGTTTTATCTGCCACTTAATGGAAGAATTATTACCAATTTTGGTCACTCTTTTTCTTTCAGATAACAGTAGTGCTGTGTCAGACTTTGCATTCCTGTATACAAAGCAAAATTTCTCTCAGATTTCAAAGGCAGGCTGATTTATTTTGCAATATTTTACTGCATCCTGGGGTGTCTTGGATCCAATGCTCTCACCCCACATAGTGCAGAAACCACGCAAACAGGTGTTCCCACAAAAGGAAAGGATGCTCTCCATGACAGATATTTTTATGGAAAGCAATACCATTTGCACAGCTTTGTTTTCAACAGCTTCAGACATTTTCAACAGCAAAAAGCCATCAAAGTACTGCTTCTAGTGACAACCGAAGGTTCTTTGTTTTGTTTTTTTTTTTAATCAAATAATAACTCAGTAACACTGATTTCCCTAATGTACGGTCTATTGCCCTTACACAAGTCTGGAATAATAGCACCGACATGAATGGAATTCAATCTGGAGTCATTCAGGAGCAGCTGAGATCCAAACTCCCCAATCAGTGACATTTTGTTCCAGATTGCAAAACTTCTTGTTAGAACACAAACACTCTTTTTTTACGAGAAGAGTTTAAATGAGTTGTTAGTGACGTCTTCACAGAGAGAGATGGAGAATTTATTTGTACTTCACAAAGAACCTCTTCCTCTCCTTAAAAGCGCCAGTTGTTTTAATTTAAACTATTATTAAAAGTTTCTTGCCCTGAGTCTGGTGTTGGATGTACAACCAGACAGCATCTCTTTATCAGTGTAGGAATTCAATGGCATAAATACCATGCACTGGAGTGAGACTGATCCCCATATTGCTTCCCTCAGACTGCAAGAATTAATCCAGATTTACACGCCGCTCATCCGTAAGGGATGGTTAGTGCCTAATTCTTTCCTCATAACCATGGAGCTGATCCCAACTGCAGGGAAGACAGGACGCTCTATGTATTTTAATTGAAAAGAATGGATTGGCAAACCAAAATCTGCCTTTTTCAGTCGCAGATTCAGGGCTGGAGGAAGTGACAATATGTCCTAGAAACTGCAGCGTCACCAGCACAATGGCCTAAGTAAGGATTGCTTTGGTGGCACTTCTAAGTATTCCTTTTTCTCTTAAAAAAAAATAGCAGCCAATCTTCCTCTTGTGACACACTGACGTCAGGAAACACAGAAATCTACAGAATTCTCTTTAAAGTATTTTGGCCGCATGCAGTGGAGCTTAAATAGGATCAGCTCTTTCCTGACAGGTCACAGTATGCTGACTAAGTTTAGTTACACTTTATGATTTCAAAGGCTTCTCCCCCAAAAGATACTCCCCTCTCTCCTCTGTTGTTTTTTTTTAACAGTGCAATGATCAAAGTGCTTTTCAAAATGCTATTCATGGCTACTTTGAGCTAAAAAATGAAACCTAAAGTGATTCCAAGCAGCATTTCATTTTAATTTAAGCGATGCATAAATTTTGCAGGACTGCTCAGCTTCCTCCATTCAACCACTATAGATAATAAAGAGTTATTTAAAATATGTGAGAATGAGAATAGTTCTATTAGTGTGAAATGATACCATGTACATGGCAAAAGCTGAAGAGATGCCCAAGAACTTTAAAATGCCCAAGAGCTTTAAACCAGCACAAGGGTTCTGGGTACCATGAAGAATTAAGGCAACAAGATACAAGTGAAATAGAGTCATTACCTTTGATTTAATTTCTATCATTTTATTCAAGCGTTGAGTTATATGGAGCAAAGTTTAAAAAACTGGAGAGCTTTATTATTGCAACTGAAAGGGAGAAAGAGGAATATTTCTGCCACTTGCAGAGAGTATCTCAAGCATGTAACATGAAATGCAGCCTTGTGCAGGACTTCAGCAGAGATGAAAAGCACTTTAGTCTCCACAGCAAGTTTATGTTTTTATGGCGTTATCTAAAATACCCACTCAATGCAAACTCCATGCTTACCTTTACTTTGGGAGGAAAAGCCAGGCTCTTTCTGCCAGGATTTAAACACAGTGTTCTTGGGAAGTGTATGTTTTCCATGCTCAGACTGCCAAACGTCCTGCACCAGCACTCATTACAAGGTCCAGTGAGAGTTAAGGGCAATCTACCTCCCCCAAAAAACAGACCTTTTGCTCATTTCACCATTTTTTTCTGAAATATAGGGCTTCTCCTGGGGACCAACTTCAGCTTCTAAGCAGGTAGTATATAATGACATATTCTAGGCACAGTGTCTGCAAAGGTACACCCATCCCGTGTGAAAGGCTGTTACCCAAAAACATTGCCATCCCTTTGCTACCCTTGGGAAAAAAATGAAAGGGAAAAACACATTAAGTGTTAGAGCAGAGAAGGGGGAGCCACTGACATTCGTGCTGTTGATTCTCTCCAGTTTGGGCGCTGTGAAGTTAATGCCTGCAGCTCATCTTGAACGCCAGCCTTCCCTCACTTTATTCATACAACTTAACTCTGGCTGCCTCCTCCTCATCCCTCCTGCTTTGCCTCATGCTTCTCAAAAGGCATTTCTCTGCATGGCACATCAGAAACTAAAAATCTAAGTTGCTATCTTACTTCCAAACCAAGCTGTTGTCGGCATTAAACCTACACAATGCATTACAATATAATCCATTTACAGGGTGTCTTATCATGCAAATAACTCAAGGTGCCTCACAATAAAATAAAAAGGACAAGAGGAATAAACCTCAGCCATTGGAACACACTAAAAGGAAACCTTGAAATTTACTTTTAAACACACTAATGGCTCTTTTCTCCCAGCGAGGCATGAAGAGGCACGGGGAGGAGGATTTGACCAAGGAATTCCTATTAGCATTTGATCGGACTTAAATGTGCAAATCCACCCCAAGATTGCTGGGAGACCAGGCTCCTTAAAAGGAGAAACTCCTTGATAACTTGAAGAGAGAAGATTCATAAAGGCATAAATATTAGAAGAAACCTTGGTCACCAAAAGATCGTCTTGTTGGCCTAGGTCTAAATAAGAGTGAGGCCTGAATTATCTGATTTAGGGCACAAACAATGGAAGTTCCCCATAACACAGAAGCAGAAATAGTGTTTAAAAGTAAGAATGGCTTTGGCCAAGGCTTGCTTCTGACTCATTTCCAAAAAGGATCCTGGTTTAAATTAATGTTCCATTATCAGTGTAGAAAGAGCAAATAAAAGGTGCTTTTTTTCTTCCTACTTAATTTGTTTTCATTTTCCACAGTTTTTCCTTAGACTTATAAACTGCTCATTGGAAGAGATGGATTGGCATTTTCCCCCCTCTCCTTTGCTCCCCTGGGCTGGAGCATGAAGCAGTCAGAGGCACTGGGCAGACCGACTGTCCCAGGGGCAGAGCAGGGGAGGAACAGGCACCAAATCACACTTTGAATCATTGTTCCTCTCCCTCTCCCAGCCCGTGTCATGGCCCACATTATTTCCCTGGTCAAGCCAAATGAACTTTACAAAAGTGACAACGAGAGGATGGGCAGGGCAAAGCAAATCATGGAATGGTTTGGGTTGGAAGGGACCTTAAAAGATCATCTCATCCCACCCCTGCCATGGGACACCTTCCACCAGGCGGCTCCAAGCCCCGTCCCACCTGGCCTTGGACATTTCCAGGGATGGGAAGTTCCACAACCTCTCTGGGCAGCCTGTGCCAGGGTCTCACCACCCTCACAGGAAAGAATTTGTTCCTAATATCTGATCTAAACCTTCCCTCCTTCCCAGACACCACTCGCCTCATATGGCACCCAGAAATAAAACCATCGTAGGAGAGGTGACAATTTGAGTCACTGTCTTCCCGCTCCTTAGAGCCCAAACTTTAATATTGCAAAAATGCCAAATACTGGAGATAAAAACCAGCACTAGGAATAAACATGTGAAGGTGCCAGCTCTTGTAGCACATTCAAGGTGTTTCCTTTATTTTCTCTTCAGCATTGTTCAGATGTATCTGCAGGTTCAAATTAAAAATATTTGGTGAGTGTTCAGCTCTGAGCACTCAGGAATGGAGTGAGGACTGGAGCACCTCAGCCATCCGGAGATAATAGAAAGCAAAGAATTCAGCGTAAAATGGAAAGCCTGTGCATATCCTGGCAGAGTTGAACAATTCTTCCTGCTCCCAAAAAATACCTTTCACCACCCAAATATATCCAGTATCCAAAATCTTCTATATTTTTTTAATTAGTGGACATTAACACAGCATCAGAACCATCGTGTAGCTAGCATCCATCTATCACATTCTAATTTTGCTGAGGAATGTATAACTTATTTCCAAATCTATACTAGCAGCCATTACAGAATACTTATTATTATATTATTTTATTATAATTATAATTATAATTATAATTATAATTATAATTATAATTATAAT
>VZRN01001468.1:14567-54656 GCA_013397935.1 Dasyornis broadbenti | reverse complement strand
ATATATATATATAATGAATCCAGCCAAAAAAATAAAGTGAAAAAAAATTGGCCTCAGTCCTGAAAGTCAACATTATGTTAACATTCCCTGCGATACGTAAACGATGCCAAAACCTATTACAATTGCAGTAAATTTTGATTACCGGAGTTGTTTGTTATTTATGTCTAGAAGATAAAGATAATATTGGGAATAGCCCTCTTCTTTTCTGCTTATAAATTACATCCATAAAATACTGTGTTTTTAAACAGTAAAAACCTTGATTGAGGTTTTCAAATTGGATCTATTCTGCTTCCAGAAAACCACCTTTGGTGAGTGAGCAGGTAGTAGCATTTTTTTTTAGTTCTCATTTTCTTTCATTAGTAAAAATTGAGCAGCTCTAGACCAAGTCCAGAGAATTCTACGGAGTAACAAACAGCTCCTAGGGGTGGCAAAGTGATCGTTTTCAGAGTAATGTCATTAAAAACACCAGTTTCACCAGAAGCAGCCCAGAGACACATGCTTGCTAATCACTATATCCCTTTAAAAAGTAAAAATAAAAAATTAACCATGACTTCCAAAACTATTTTTCCAAACACCTGCATTCATATTGCGATAAACTTTTCTAGGTAGCATCTGACTTCCTCCAGCAGAAAAGCATGGAATTTTTTCTCCTAGCTGCTATTTAAAATGAAAGAAGAAAATGAGATCGCCTGGTGATTAAGGTTGTAAAAGTATGTCTATGCAGAAAAAACTTTCAGTTTCTTTTGCTTATCCTTCTATTGCCTTAGTATTTCTGCAAGGAAAAACATTTATGGGGTGAAGAATTCAAAGAGTTAATCCTCCCCAGAATGTTCCAGATGAGCAAACAGAAAACATGCCTTTTTAATATTCCTATTTTCAGCGAACCCCTCCAATGAGCTGATGGCATCCAAAAGAGCAAAGGTAGAATGAGGAGGAGGGGGGAAGGAAGAGAAAGAAACATCTCATGGAAGTAGCCCAAGGGAGAAATAAGTTCATGACTAGCACATTTACACCTTTCTTGATTTATTTAAGGTTCAAGAATAGTGTAATGTGACCTGTTTGCTTCCCTAACAAGCATTTCTATTTGCAGCAGATCAAGTCCAGACCCACTTCTTGTGGCACAGGCACCTCTCACAATCCTTCAGGAGATTGTGAGCGCAGACCTGAGCCCTCTGCAACATCCCACAAACACAGGTGGGGGGAAGAGCAGCTGAAGTAGAAGGAAAAAACCCACACCACTCCTTTTTAACCAAATTTTGTGGTGAAGCAGCATTATTTCTTTTAACCATGGCCCCCAGCTTCACACAGTCTCTAATTTTTCCAGCTAAGTTTTTGGGTTCTTATAGACCCCAGATTTGTTCCCCCACTCCAAGGTGAAGAACCACACCTGACAGTGGAGCATTTTCTCAGTACTTCCATGAAACCCTCCCAAATATTTCCTCTCCCCTCACTTCACTCTCCTCTAAAATGTCTGTTGTAGATTCTTTGATAGTCCAAATAACAGGAAAGGGGAAATAGTTGGCAAATAAAAGCCTGAATTTTCCAAGACACCCCTTGTCTCATGATGGAGATTTCTAAGGCCTGCAAGGCCCCAAAATTCCTTTGGTTCAATTTACATCCAGGCCCCAACTCTCTTTAAATTCCCTTAATGCAACTTCTTCACTTCAGGAGTCTTATGCATTGTTAGAAGGGAGTTGGGAAGGAAAGGAGAGGTTTGCTTCTAGGTAGAAAATTTTCTGACCTTGAAGGAAGGAAAGATATAGGTTTTCCATTCTCCTGTTTCTATGCCAAACGGCTCTTAATCCATCCTGCTGATTTTATTGATTCTGAAATTGTTAGCACTAGATTTTGCTAGAGCTGAGAAACAGGAGAAAAATTAGGTTTCTTGCTTCATTGTGGGTCTTTTTTTTATTCTGTAGAGGATTGTTATGGCTTTTCTATGGCTTGAAGAACTAAACCTCACACTTGCGATCATTTCAAATGGATTGTCCCTATCAACTCTTCCAGGACTAGTGCTTACGAGAGATAGTAAATATTAACTCTTTTTTCTTTCCTTTTTTTGCTTCTAAACAGAAAGCAGAGGCCAGGTGAAGCTTCTGTCCTGATAGATAACTAGGAAGTTTGTTGTTTAACTATCGTTTAACGGCAGCGAACCTTTGCTGCTTTTTTTCCTACATACTGTGAGAAAAAGTGGATGTTCAGGAAAGGACAGACCCTACTGGAACATGTTTGGGGCTGATAGATGCAGGCTGGCTGTGCAAACAGATCTTTAGGGATTTATCATGATCAGTTTTTCAAGCATTAGGAAAGCCTGAGAGCACATTATTTTTAAATGAGTTATATATTTAGCACTATGCCCACCATTCTTTCCGTTCTAATTTTAGAGGGCAGGGGACAACTCTGGCACTATTGTAGCCTTGTCTAAATTTAATATAGTTGAGCAGCTGATGATTATCAGAGAGATTGGCTTTTTGCTCCTTCAGGAATTTTTCACTCAGGAAAAAAAATCACTGCGTAGTACTCTGCTTGGAGTATTGTACAAGCTGTTGTAGTACATGAGAAGAAAGTGTGCTCTGAAATAGTCTTTTAAGCCTTATCTCTTACTCCAGGTAGGGATTTTAGATACAGGAGAAGGAGATGAGGTTGGTTTGGTCAAGGTTTTCCTTTCCGTTCTGTAGAAAGAGCAGTACCTCATGCTGTCACGTACCAGTAGAAGTGATCTTTGCACATTCCAGGTGAAACTGGATACAGAACAGAGCTCAGGAGCTCCCAGTTCATCAGTTGTCCTCTGGTAGGGTTGAGGAGTGTTGTTCCCAACTGGTTGTCAGCAGGGCTTGTAGGGCACGGACTTCACAGGATGGTGATAAGCGAAGACCTTTTATTGTAAAAATCGAGGGTTCTTAAACTGTTACATTGTTATGAGTTTCCATACTTGTGAGGCACAGCAAAGGTGTTTAACCAACCACCATAAACCACGATAGGAACACGCTTCAGGTGTAACCAATCACTAACCCCACAGTGTGAGCACTTATTGGTTCTAACAATTGTTTTCCAGTTATGTAACTTGTTTTTCACCTCCAGTTTAGCTGAATCATTCCCAGAATGCTCTCTGGTTAGCCGAAGTAGCAGAAGTGAGCAAGGATTTTACAGGGGCAACAAGGCCTTCACTTTGCAAGGCCTTTCTGCTCCGCAACAGTTGCCCAGCGCCCAGGGTCAGGTGGTCCATCCAGAGCCATGGGTTGAAGACCAGAGGAGGAACTTTTGTAATCCTTCAGCTCAGACTCCTGTAAATCCCCCAGTCCCCAGTCATGGTTAAGTGTGACTTTTATGTGGGCTGCAAGACAGTCCAGATCTTGTGCTTTCTTTCTTGCTATGGGCCTTAGGAAGCAGTGTCATCTCAAGCAGTGTCTCTGAATTTGACAAGTGATGTGCCAGTCATAGATTATGGAAACAGAGACACGACACAGGGAGGGTGTTTAAGTGTTTGTAAGCGATTAAAGGCAACGTTTACAAACGCTTTAGTATTAGAGGCAAGCTCAATCTGCATAACTCTACACAGTGTCAAAGTCTCATTCCAGACAAAGGATGTTTAAGGAAAATCTCTGTAAAAAGAGGCCTTGCAACTTCCTATAAATATTAGGCTTTCTGCCTTCCTTCTGAAATACATTAACAGCCTCAAGAGGGATTATTGATGCTGGCAAGTTTAAACAGCCCTCAGAAGTCCCTGACACTGTGTACAGCATTAGATTTTTGCATATGGTTCCCCCCGCACGCACTGAAGTGTTTCGAGGTTGGGGTGACTGCAGGTCTCTGAGAAAGCAAGATTGATAAAGCAAAGCAATCGGAGTTATTTCCTATGCATGAAATTGATTAAATGCTTCACTAAATGGCTTATAAATTTGGCTCTCATATTTCTGTCACCCACTGCAAAGATTACAGAAACTCCGTCTATAACCATGTTGTATACAATACCAAATTACAAAAGGTTGTAAAAACTAATGTTTTGTTTAAAGTTTTGAGCAGGACCATATGCCTTCGGTGACCTTGAGTAAGCTATTTTAATTCAAAACATTTTAAAGAGTGGAGGAGAAGGAAAAAAAAATCCATCTGCATAACAAAACTGAGCTAACAGAATTTAATACTTAGGATGCTGCATATCATTTTTTACTTCTTGCCAGAAAAAAAAATGTTGAATCCCCTTCTACCAGAGTATTCTAATTTTATAGCTACTAAACATACATGGCATGAAACCTAGAAGCTCAGGTTTCCACAGATTGAATTTGCTTTTCTTATTTTATGAACTGTGTTATCAAATCTACCTGGGAACGTACATGGTCCCCTCTACTCTTGAACTCATGTGCATCAGGCACTGATGTTTTCTTGACCTCATCAAACCCTTTAAAGTGAAATTTTATTGATTTTTGCCATAGCATAGAGTTTCATTACCTCCCAAAATAGGGTGAAAAACTGAACCACAGAGACACTGAGGATCTCTAGATGCCAAAACCAGGTGTGAGTGTAGTTTGCACCCAGATCTGCTTGTTTCCCTTTCACGTGAGACAGCCATGAGACTTCCAGAGTTTGGGCACTGGTGCAGCTCTATGAGCATTGTCAGCTGCTCAGATCTACTGGTACAACATTAATTTCCTGGCTGTGCTCAGCCATGTGCAGTGTCCCGCACACATTTGACAACAGCTGCTGCTCACACCCTATTATGCTCTGGGTCCACAGCAGAATAAACTTGGGGGCATCTGAGTCTTCTGTTATTTTAAAATCTTGTATTGTCTTATGCCTTGGCTGCCCTTGTGTAAGCATCTGACCTGGAAACCTAAGCTCTCCCAAAGGGTCTAATGGTGGATGTCCCATCCCTGGCAGTGCCCAATGTCAGATTAGACAAAGCTGGGAGAAACCTGCTCTAATGGAAAGTTCCCTGCCCACAGCAGGGGAGTCGGAGCAAGACAATCCTGAAGGTTCCAACCCAAATTATTCAGTGACTCTATGACTGTAGGCAAGGACATTACTTAGAAAGTTACAGATATATAGCTGGCCACCCTAAAATAGGTAGATTGCTTTATAAGTCCAATGAACACTCTACTTCTGACAGTCTCAAATAAAATTTTACAGAATCCTTTTTACATGGAGCTCCATTTTACAGATGAGAAAAGTAAAGTAAAGTAAAAGCACATTGCCTTTGCCCAGTTTCACAGTGCAAGGCCTTTGGCAAACCTTGAGGCTGAGCTCTGGCTCTTCTGCTCCCCAGTGCTTCAAGAACTCAACCATTCTCTCCTTAGCTATACGAATAAAGACCTTAAGTGATTAAATGTAAGTACTGAAGCGAAGCTTATAGCAAGCAAGAGTGAATGGGCATGAAATGCAAACATAAGCATGAGAAAACAATCCATGTTTTAACCATAAATGCCTGTTTTCTACAGGAAAAGCTATGTTCTCCCATAACATTTACAAGCCATCTTGTCCCCAGCAAGGATTAACATTTGGCATCGAAGTACTGATCTGGCAAAGGGCTGCCAGTAACATAATCTTTTTTACAACCAACAACATGCTTAAAGCCTTGACAGACTTGACCTCTGCCCATTGCTAATCCCTAACTTTCTTGCCCATTCAGATGTACATCTTTAAAGAGATGGCACCGAATGTATAGGAAACAGCTAAACTTTAACTGATGGTGAAACAAGAGCTGCCCAGGGAAAATCATTGGGTGGAGGGAAATCCAACTGTTCCTTACCCAGCCTGGCTGGGAGTTTGACCCCATGGCGGGTAGAGGTGCCTGCTCAGTTACACATTTGTGGAGGCTTTGTTGCTGCCCAGATGGGAGAACACACCTTTTGGCAAGAGAGGATGTAATGTATTTGCTTGGATTACTGGAGAGCCCAAACTGTAATCAGACTCTTTATGCTCAGACAGTCTGAACAGTCCTTGATCCCAAAGGATAAAACTAAACAAAGTAGATGAAACTCACACATGGTAAAATGAGACATAAAGAGATCTTATATTTTACTGAATCAGTCTCTCAACTCCCAGTTCAGGCATCTGGTTGAAAAACCAGAGTGGTAGATTTACATTATATTCACAGAAAATAACAGTCAATCCAAAAATATTCCAGCTGTCTTTTCTTTCATTTGTGTGACAACCAGTCCTGGGATACATGCCAGCTCCTCAGATATTGTTGCTCCACAGTCTAGTTATTTTAACTTCTGGCAACTGGTTATTTGACCTCTTGGTGGCTTGTCATTTTAGTATCGCTTTCTCTATGTGGATAATCTAGTGGGAATCCCTCCTTTATAAGGCAACAGTCAATACGTGGTAATTGGCCAGAACACTGAAGTATTGTGCTGTTAAGTCCAGTCTTGAGCTACAGCTGAGGAGCTGTGGTTGGGAAGCACAAAAAGTACGTTTCAGTGTCTTGTTCATGAATCAGTGGTCGTCAGACACTGGGAGAAAACTAAGTTTTTCTATGCCATGTGTTATGTACCAGGGTTGGATCACTCCCTAAAGCCACGTGATAGCAACCTCCTTCTCCTGGATGAGCACAGCCCGGACTCCAAAAGACACACAAAGAGATCAACTGAGCAGCATCACCCTCAGCTTTCACTGGCTTGTGAATGCTGACTTAGATCACCTTGGTGTGAGAAACCAGCCAGGTGTAAGAGCTGATCTCTCTCAGAAAAGCCTTACATCTGTAGAGAGTCTCATCTTCTGATGCTGTATTTGGTAAAAAGGCACGTGAGCAATGCAAACAAAAGAAGCAGCCATATATCTTTGATTTAAGGCAATAGTCTTTCGTCCACCTTGAGCAGTCAAAGCACAGCCATAGATTTTCTGGTAGTCTGGGAATGGGATCTTAGAAAATGGTGTACTCAGTCTGACATGGACTTAAATAGGTTTCAGAATAATCCATTATGCATCAAGTGTTTAATTGACATAATTAATATTTTTAAGGGGAGCCATTTACATTGTAAGTTCTATACACATTATTTACAATTTCAACAGTAACAGTTAATGCTCTGTGACAAACTATATTGTTTCCAGCTTGTTATCCATTCATAACAAGGTCAATCTATTACCATTATTTTTGTGAATGTAGCTGTTACCTTGAGGCAAAAAGTTAATTGTAAATTACAGAGGAGGGATTATTGAGTTGTTTTTTTTAACTGTATTCACTGCAATGTATGGTAATGGTGCTATTTTATGAAACATTTACATTTAAAAGCATTTTGTTATTCATATCACACATGCTGGACAAATTCACTTTTAAACTTTTCGGGAACTTAGTCAATGGGAAGGGAAGAGCCATTTGGAAGGATCCAGCTGAACACTTCATAACCACTGCAGCTAAAACCAGATGCGGCCTCATCTATTTTTCCCCTTCCTCTGTAGCTGGCCCCTCTGCCATCACTATTCAACACAACTCTGAGAAGTGCTTAGTGCTCTGAGGAGCAGGAGCAGATTTGATTGTTATTTAGGGTAACATCACCAAAGTGATCTGTAGGAGATGTATCTTCAGATTTTATTCAGCCCCTGACACACAGCAAGTACACAGGGCCCCTCTGATGTCTGAACTCTTCTCCTCCCTGCATCTGCACAATTTCTACTGCATTGGTTGATGCCCTGGCAGACAGAGTTAAATTCTATATTTACGCCTTGCCTTGTTTGCTCCCACCTGAGCAAAAGTCAAAGGGTCTGTGGCATTGCTGCTTCCCAGGTGGCAGTAAAATTGTCATTCAGAGACTACACAGAAAAGGATGGAGAACCATCATAAAACCTGTCTTTCCCACATCATTTTAACAATGCATCTCAGGGCGAAACCCACGAGCTTTCCATTAGATCATGGACTTGTCCATCTTAACGGAGAGCTGACACCATTTAACTCCAATCTAGGTCTGCCTGCAACGTTGATCTCTGCTTTAGTTTTCTTCTATATTGTACTTGGAATTAGGTGACTTATATAATCCCATTCCATTCTGGCTTCAATTAAAACAGTCATTTTATCTTCACAATCACTTCCAGAATAAAAGAAGGCAAACTCATAAACACTGAATATTTTGAGCACGCTAAAGAATGTAAGAGACTGATCCAACGCAGAAATGCTTTACCAGTCACACAGAAATAAAAAAGCATGTTGGAGTTTTATCTTCCTTTCTCTACTTAAGAATAGGCAGGTGAGAGCTGTTGGGATATTTCCTTAACCAGCCTATAAGAGATATGTTCTAACTTCTCAGTGATGAAAATTTGTGTAGTATGCTGGGGGTGTTTGGGGGAAATTTAAAAGAGAACAATTTAAGTCTGTTAGAATCCATCGCTTCAACGCTCACCTGCTCACTTGAAAAAATCTATTCCTTTCTTCCTCAACTCCTAATGAAAAATAACTTTGTCAAGCTGATGTCTTATATTTAAAATGTTTAATGTGCTATATCAGACCAGGTTTTTTCCTACCTCATGCTCTCAGAAACTCCAAGGCATCATCAGGTTTTAGCATATCAAGCTTGGAATGGGTTAATTAACATTATTTCTGTGGTCTCCTTTGCTGGTAGCATGTTCAAAGTGCACAAAGCTCAGGACATGTGCATTCTTCGTCCAATAGCTTGTCCAGTAATTGGTATATTGATTGCTAATGTCATCATGTTTTAGTATATATAAACCCTCTCACTCTATCATACAGCCGCCAACAATCCAAGAAGTCATTGTTTATTCATTGTAACTCCCAAACTGGCCGTGTCAGATTCTGCTTCAGGCCTTGCTGATAAAAATCAGCAGATGATTGGGCACACACATTCTTGACATGGCTGACCCATGACATCTTAGGGCCAGCAGGGAGCCTGTCATTATGTGTACAATACTCTTCTTTCTTCCCCCTTATCTATTCCCAGATGACTTTGAGATTTTTATTAACTCATTAATGACTGAAGATGTCATTAAAGAAAGTGGGGAGGAGGGGGGAAGAAGGACATTTTGTTTGTTTGTTTAAAAGTGGGGAGCTGCAAGCCATTGGCTCCACTTGGAGAAGGGTGAGGAGTCTTAAAGACAAAGCTGAAGCATATCCAGAAGAAAAGATCATTAGTTCTTTAGGATGACTAAAGCCAAGCTTTGAACAGAGAAAAAAAAGATATTAGGTCATGTTTGAAACAGAACTAAAGAGTGAGGGATGAATTTCACCACAAAAATAGCAAAAAGAGGCTGGTCAGGTTTATTTAGCACAATCAGGGTCTCTTACACGCATATAAGGATATGCCCCTGGAACTGCCTAGGTGTTCAAACACTTCAGTACTCACTCAGAAGGAATTTTGAGTTCAGGGTGGGCATTTTATGATGTCTTTAAAAGTCTGTGACTTTACACGGAAAAATAGTATCTGTTTTTAAGATTGATTTTTTAATTTTCTTGTATATATGTCAGTTGAAAGGACATTGAAGAGCACTAAATAGTAATCACACCTGAAGTTTTTTTCAGGTTTCTTTATCCTAAGTTTTTTAATTCTATCTGTAAATGTAGAAAACTACTGCATATATAATTTTGCAGATTTTTACTGTGTAGTCAGAATTTTACTACATTCAAATATATATATTTAAAGCAGAATTTTCATGTGAGTCTATGGATAGCCTATTTCTGATCCTACAGCACTCAGTCATGAAAATTCCCCTAAATTCAGGATAAACAGCTAGTACCAGATTATAGATTTTTCTTCTGCTTGAAAATATTGCTTATATTTCTTAATTTCTCTGTGAAACAATCTCAAATCTTGATTTTTTTATTGGAAGCTGCATTCATATGACTATGAAAGTCATCTTTTTCCTCCTGAAATTTGTGTGTTTCCTATCATTAGAATCCTGTCAGCTTAGAACCAAGGACTTAATATTTTAAAGATTGCAATTATTTTATTGTAATGGTTGCCATTTGTGGATTGACTGAGGAATAGTGAACCTTTTCCTTTCCTGGGCAGCTGCCCTCCACATGGTTGTTGATCTCAACCTAGAAAACTCTGATGTGGTTCTGTGACTCCAGGGTGCTAAAGTGACGCAGAGCTCGCTGTCAGATGCATTGGCCAGCCCTCAATATTCCTTGTTTTGATGTCTATCTGCTGGATGAGGTGAGTGGAAGAAGGATGAGCCTGTTTCCCAAAGTGAGCTGCAAGTATTGGTATAAAATAAAGGAATAAGCTCCATAGATAGAGCCTGTGAGTTACTGCAACCAACTCAAACAGGAATCTGCTTATTCCATCACATAAACTGCAGATAATGGTCTGGCAATCAGGTGTATCAATCTGACCTTATAGACCGAGTACAGCCAGTTTTAGTACTCCTAATAGGGGCTAAATTAAAATAATTTAATTAAACCACATTGTTTGTGACAACTCTCCATTCTCTCCGCTCAATAGGTGATCAGATCACCTGGGTCATAGGGCAAACACTTATTCTCAGGAATAATGATAATATTTGCTGTTTCCTGAGTCCTTGTGAAGACAGTGGACATTTTCTGCAATATTAGAAGTCATCTCTGGTTTGCTTCTTTAAGAGTGATTTCTATTCTTCTTTTGTCTCCTGGTAATTAACACATCTTTTGTATTGTAGTGGGAGCTGGAGTTCTCTATCAAAGGTCAGGGATTTGTGCAAAACGTTGTCTGGGGCTTTAAAAAACTGCACATACATATATTTTTATATATCTATATTCTCCAAAGGAACATAGATGGGTTAGAAAAAGGAAAAAAAATGGCAAGCATTTGCTGGCGTAATCAGCTATGCCCTGATTAATCAAGGTGTGTCATTTCCCAAATGCATCTTTTTGAGAGGAAGCTTTCCTTTCTCCTTCCTTTCTGCCATCCAGCCTCTCTTCCATCGTGTACCAGAGTGGGAACCTGTGATGTATCTTTGGATAATGGACTGTTGCTTTGACAAACTACTCCTAGTGAAACACGTGCCTGTCTTGGCGACAATAATAGCAAAGTGCGGATTTTGTGGAAGAAATAGAGGTTTTGAGGGCTACAGCGCCAGACTTTAAGTCTATAAATTGCTGGCCTGGGATGTTAGATGCCTTTTAATATTTTCAAACATCCAGTAGAGTAATGAAAGAACTGTAGGACTACCCTGATGTAAGACCTCGGGAGAGTTGTTTTCAGAGATCATGGGAGCTCACAACTTGTTTAAGAACATGAAGTCCTATCCAAGTAATAGCTGGAAATAAGTTGCTTGATTTTTCTATCCCTAAAGACAAATTCTTGTAATAGCAAAAGTGTAAAATCCAACAAAGAGGGGCTTGATACTTTCAGATACTCCAGGCACTTCACAGTGGAAAAAAAAAAAAAAAAAGGCAGACTGACAGTGAAACTATTTGGGGTAAATAATGAGGACAGACTTCTCAGAAATAAACTGGCATGGATTTGGCCATGAGATGTCAGATTCATAACTTGGGAAATGAAAGCCTCTATATACTAGAGAGCAGGCCCTAGCCCAGCAGTGGCAATTCAGCCTTCTGAGCCACAGGGATTTCTTTATAAGCAGTGGTATATTAAATGTGGGATCGGGTAGGCCAAAGGGACAGCAGTAAAACAGAGACAACGTGCAGTGACCAAAAATGAACTAGAGCCAGACACTAATTACTTCACAGTAATTTTGTTTTCCTGTAGAGTTGACTGATATTGCTTGCTCCTGGAAGGTGAATGCTTTCCCTATCACTTAGGCTTTACACGTAGTATATTTTTTTAGTTTAAGTGAAACTGGGGAGAAAGCAGATTTTGTTTATTTGTCCGACTTTATACCTCATTCCATGTGAAGATGCGGGGTGGATTGTTACACTGTGCACATAGCTGGAGTGGGCTGAGGAGGAGCACTTTTAGACAGGCCTAGGTCAACAAAACAGATTCATCCATCACATCTGCCAGAGTGGAAAGATAGTTGTCTGGATGCTGGGTCAATGCGAGACCTTTCTGCTGAGCCAACTGACAAGATTGCAGATACTTGTGACAATGAGGACACTTACCCACTCGTAAGTGGACTGAAGACCACCAACACGTTTTTTGGCGGTGGGTCTGCAGCTTGGGAAGCTCTAAACTCTTGAACACCAGCATTTGCAGCCCTTATCTCCTTATCACCTCAGAATCGTTACCAAAAACTAAGACGGAATAAGATAAAAGAACAAAAGGAAGGGTTTCTGAGGTGCTAATGGTGGAAGGTGTGAGAGTCAGTAGAAAGTACAGTAAAGAAACCCATGACAAGTCATGATAAATGGGTCGTTATAAAATTCATGTTTAGGCTGCACCAGTCTGGGGATAATGCCATTCGTCATGGCAACACTGGGGCACTAATGAGCCCTCATTGCATATTCATGGCTTTGGCGCCTCTCTCCTCTCTCTGCCTCCCTCCCACCCCGAACCAATGCCTGGTAAATATCTCCACCTCAAGCTGAAACTCGACTTAGGCTGCTTTTTTTTTTTTTTTTTTTTTGNTTTTTTTTTTTTTTTATTTGTTATGTTGCAGCAATTACACTGTAAAAGTGCTGCACAAGATTGATTGCTCTGATCTGTAGTTCAATTGTAAATTAGAATACACATCCCCCTGGGGACACACGGCCCCTATTTGTGATTAAGAAAAAAGCCCCATAATAGACTAATAGCTAAAGTTCTCTCTCTTTTACTTTCAGGCAATTAGCTTGATGAAATGGCCTCTTTTTGTGTACCCTGGAAGTGTAAACCGATATCATAATGAAGTATATGATGTTTATTCTATTATTTTCACCTTGCCATGTATGCAGGAATGCATAAATAATGGCTGCTTTGTCTAGTACACTTACTGATTCAGAAGTAAACTCTGTCTTAAAGATGCAGCATGTGATCCCATAGCCTTATGTTAAGCTGGACACTGTGACTAGTCCCTATAAAAACTAACATCCTGCCCAAAGAAGTCGGAGATCATTTTTAGCCAGGCCATTAAATACTGTTTGCAAGACACTTCCATTTA
Organism: Dasyornis broadbenti; assembly: GCA_013397935.1. Lineage (NCBI taxonomy): Eukaryota > Metazoa > Chordata > Aves > Passeriformes > Dasyornithidae > Dasyornis > Dasyornis broadbenti. The sequence goes on along the minus strand of VZRN01001468.1, from coordinate 41,693 downwards.
TGACGAACCTTAATTGGAAAATCCTCTTAATAACCTTGTGAGAAAAACAAAGTATGTCCATTTTACAGAAGGGAAAACTGAGGGGGAGATGCTGAACGCATTGTGCAAGCCCACACAGGACCTTAATAAGTTCCTCAGAAATCCTACCTCCTTGAAGATTTTTCCAGGCAATCAGAAGCTCCCTTTCCTCTCTCCTGTAAAGTGTTATTAATGCTGTCATGGAGTGGCTCTGACCTTGGTCTTCCTCAAAGACGTACAACTCCGCGGTGTCACAGTTGCCTTCACTCCCGTGTGACACACATGGCTGAAGCTCTTTCACCTGAATCCAAGGTGGATATGGTCGTGCCCATAGTCAATATCGTGTGTTGGATGTTGGCTTTCCCAAGGCTCAATTTGAGCTGTCAGTCTGAGCAAATGAGTGGTGTTGTGCAACAGCGTTGTAACACGGGGATGGTGTTCGTGCAGTTCAGCTCCAGATAAATATCTGGGAAGAAAACTGCCATGTGATGATAGCTCTGGGCATATCTGCCTGGTGAGGAAAGGTGCTCCTGCATTAGCCTTTCACTTTGGCCCTGGAGTGCACTTTTGAAGTGAATCCTCCAAATGACCCTGCTTACCCCATCCCACCAGGCCAGGCAGCCTCGGAGCACGCAAACGGAATTCTTTTGTGTGGAATTTAAGCAGGTGATGTGGTCTGGGAGCTCCAGCAGCTAACGGGAATTCAGTCCACAGGAGCCTGCTAGGGCTAGTCTGAGTAAACCTCTGTCATGCAGTGACCTGGGGCCGGTCCCTGCCCCTCAGAGCACAGTGTAGACGGACCTTTATTTGTCTATTTGCTGAGTGGAGCAGGGCTCCTATCCAAAGAGTTACAAGAAACATGGATAGTATGGCAGGGAGGGCATGAAATGGCCTGAAAATTCTCCCTGAGGAAATACACTGCTTTATGTATAACCCCGTCAGTTTATTTGCGGTAGAAATGTCACCATTTAGTTTAAATTCTGTGCGAGAGGGGTTCTGTAGGGGAATATAACAGAGCTTGGAAACATTTTGTCAAGAAGCACTACCAGTGTAAACCTTCAAAGGGTAACTCTGTACATGGCTACAAAACCATATTCTGTTTAAACTTGTTCATCATTGTCTTCTTGCATGACAGCCCTGGCATTTAAAATATGTTAGGGGTGACACAATACTTTCACCTGGTGCAGACATATATCACTGGAAGGATGTTCTCATAAACAAAGTGCTGCAGGCTATGATCTTATCATTCTCCTCTTCCTTCTTCTCAGCTCAGTTCAATGACAAACACGTATTTCTCTTCTTTGCTCCAGTTTCTGCTCTACAGGAGCCTGGTGTTGGAGCAACAGGTGATGTTGCAAATCAGGAATGACAAGCGTTGGTGGTGGCCTGGTGGTGGGAAGCATCAGAGAGGGCAGAAAACAAACGCAACAAAATTTATCCTACTTCAGCTGGTGCAACATCGCAGCACAAGCAAAAGTGCAGTCTCATGCGTGCCTGCACACGCGTGGGTTTTTTGAGAAAGACAAAGCAAATTAGAGTGTTCATGTGTAATTAGCTGACTATTAGTGTGGTTCAGCCAAGGCAATAGGCAGACAGTTAACTTGGAGATAGCTCGCAGATAAAAGGGCTGAGGAGGGTGCTCTGGAGAAAGCTGGAGGTAATAGTTCAGAAGATAAAGTCCTGACAAATTGAGCAGGCATCTCAGAATGTTCTCTCCCCACACCATCAGCACAGTGAAGCTACGCAGGCCTTCCCTCTCTGCCCTACAAAGCTTAACCCTTCCCAGCATCTGGGGCTCTTTGTCCTAGGATAGCTTACTTCTCAATCATTTAAGAACTATAATTTTCTGTTTAAACACATTATTTTCGACTAAAACTGCGACATTTCCCTGTGATTATTACCCCTGTAGAGGCTGGAATACCTCCAGCTCTTTATCTGAGAGTGTGGCTGACCAGGTCTAGTAAAAACATTATCATTACGCGTCACACCTGGGGAGAAACCCAAAGTGTGTCCGAGTTCAAGTCTTTGCAACTTCTGTAAAAATGTGGGTGTTTTAGTAAATCTCTGTGCTAAATGAAAATGTCATTATAATCTTCTCTCATTTCATAGCTGATAGGGAAGTGCTTTTTTCTGTCCTTTGGGAGTTTTCAAGATTTCATTTTTTTTCAGCTGATTCTGTGGCTAACCAATAAGCTGCTAAAAAGTAAAAAATCTAACTGAGCCATTTGCTTCACTAGTTTCAAAATATTTCATTTTTTTACTTACACTTATAAATTAAAAATTAAAATCAAAATATATTTCAAAGCAAATATATGTTCACGTAGAAAAATATGTATCGGGACATTTGCAATGATTTTGAAAAGCCTTTAACATCTTTTTTCCAGCTGAGAAGCTTCATGAAAACTGCACTATTCAATCCAAACCTTTTTTGCTTGTTTGACATTTCCCAGCACAAAGCTTTCATGGAAAACCCTAAGCATAATCTAATTTTATAATCAATTCAGTATTATCAGGATGTTCTTGTTTGGGATGACTTCTGGGGAAGAATAGAGAATTTCATGTTGAGTTGATCCAGCACTGAAACTTTCATATACTGCTGAAATTATTCATACTTCTCAGTATCCATTCAAGGAAAACTTACATTTCTCAAGGTCTATATTCCTATGGCCCCTTCTATTCCTCTCAAATAGGATTGATTAACAGTGTTTCTGTTGAAGGAAAAATTTGTCACAGGTTCTGCTCAACTTGTGCACTATTACTTTGTCCGCGTGTAAACCCTGTAGCAAGTCTGTTAAAACTTCATCCTGCAAGGAAAACGCGCTCTTGATATTTCAGATGTAACGTTTTCCTTTTCTGTCGTGCCAGACACAGAATTCACCAAATAGATGGGAAAACCTGCACAGTTGGGGTGGGTAAAACCACATTCACTGAAAAACATGCTAATTTTTGCAGGCAGTAAATCGCTTCTGAGCATACAGTTAGCAAATTTTGGTTCATATATATTCTTTAATCCCCAAAAGAAAATTTCCTCTGCTACTGTTAATGCTTGTTTGTCCAAGCCTTGTGCAGGCATTTGTCATGAGCGGAATTTGGAGTAAATCCTCTGCAGAAGAAATGTGGAATCGAGAGTGGGCAAGATTGTGTTGGTGTTTCTGTTCATCTTGAAGGCGGGAACCTTCTGCTGTAGATCTCAAGTGATGCTCGAGGGGAAGAACAGCACGTACAAGGAGGAGAGCCAAGAGCCTGCCACTAGAGAGAAACCCTGGGGACAGTGTCAAGGTAAGGGCCCTCACCAGGCACTCAACAAATGCTTTCTTTGTGACTCTTGCTGCCCCACTCACCTTCTTCCCACATCCTGTCATTTTCCTCATCCCACTTTGCACAGTGACAGGAAAGCCTGAGGTTTTACACAGGCTTCTGGAGAGAGAAGCAAGTTTTCAAACTACTTATCTTGCCTGAAAACAGCAGCTGGGTTACATCAGGGGTCATGCAAGCCCCTCACCATCTCCTCTGAGGAGCAGCTGAGGGAACTGGGGATGTTCAGCCTGGAGAAAAGGATGCTCAGGGAGGACTTTATCACTCTTTTCAACTCCCTGTCAGGAGGTCGTAGCCAGGTACAGGTCGGTCTCTTCTCCCATGTAACAAGCAATGGGACAAGAGGAACCAGCCTCAAGCTGCACCAGGGGAGGTTTGTGTTGGATGTTAGGGGAAATTTCATCATTGCGAGCGTGGTCAAGCATTGGAACAGGCTGCCCAGACAAGCAGTGCAGTCGCTATCCCTGGAGGTGTTCAAAGAATGTGTGGATGTGGGGCTTAGGAGCGTGGTTTAGTGGTGGACCTGGCAGTGTTGGGTTAATGGTTGATGATCTTAGAGATGTTTTCCAACCTTAATGCCTCCGTGGTTCTATGACCCCTGTGGCAGAAACCCCCACCAGACATACAAAAAAATGGCAGAACTCAAACTAATTCTTCTCATGAGGTATTTTCCTTGTTCCTATCATTCAGTGCGTCAGAGACTGACAACAGAAGTTGCATTAAACAAGAATGTTTAATGGTATTTTAAGCTGATTATATTTTTCATATTCTTTTGGCAGAAAGTCCTGCAATTTAATTAACTAATTGCACTGCTTGACGATTTTATTCATTTTAAACCTCTTTTGCTCCTTGTATTCACATAGTCTATATATATTCCCCTCCTAAGAATGTTCTTCATAACATTTGCCACGGTATAAACCTCAGCCATCTCCTTCCGAAGAGTTCTAAATTTATCCACTTTATCCTTGCATGGAAGCAGATACGTACAATTACTGACAAGACAACCACCATCAAACCCAACTGTTGTTACTGAGACTGAAATGCTTCCAAAAATTAATTATTTAAAATAATCCAAATGGTGCAAATATCTGAAGATCAGGCAGATCTATAAAACTTGCCTGTAGCAAAATCATGCAATTAGAATCATGCTCATAAGTGTTGCAGTCTTAAAACATTAATAGAAGGAGTTATTAAAATTGTATTTGATTTGCATTATTACAACACTGAACGCACTATGGAAAACTGATTCCATGAGTGAGGTGCAGCACAAACCTGAGTCTTATTATCTGAGTTGGAACTTTAAAATAGACCAAAAAAAATTTACAGTTCTGCCTGAATTTTCTTCAGTTTTATTGCTCTTCTAAATTGATAAGGACTCCTGTTTTTATATTAGAAATAGAAAATGAGGAGGAGGGTAAGAAAATAGTTGGAGATTGAAACAAAGACTCAGAAAAGCAATTTGAGGAAAAAACAATCCTTCCCAAAGTAAGTAATTTTTATCAGAAATGAGGTGTGTTGTTATGATCATAACTGCTGTCAAAAGCCCCATGAATTGCAGGGTTTCTGTAGACAACTTAGGAGAAAGTTGCCCCAAGTGTGGAAGCAATTATAAAGAAATTCATGACTCATAGTAAGCATTCCTTGTTTTATTTCCGTTACAAATAGATTGTAATTTGTGGATCTCTATCTGACATCTTTTTACTGGGCACTTACCCTCCCTGACATGTTTATAAAATTACCTGTTTCATTAGTGGGACATCACCAGCAAATCTGATGCACAAATATCATCTATAATCCAGTAAGAAGCGGAGTTTGTAGAAGTCAATGGAATCATTTCAATCATTTCCAACAGAATTAGGAATAAACCTGTGAGGGTTAATATACATATATATATATATATAACTACAATTACGAAGTGAAAGAAGGAATACAGGGAATTTTCTTTGCAACTGAGATATTTTTAGGGTTTTTATTCTTTAGAATCCCTGTACAGGCATGTCCCTCATGCGCAGTTGTCAAAAATAGTGTTTAGGCATTTAGACTCTAGTTGATTTAATCCAGTACAGAAGTGTGCTCTAAATTTTTCAGGGCAGTGAAAATGTGTAAAAATGGTGTCTTCGTGTTCAAAAGCTTCATTTCATTTAGAAGAACTGAGCCAATAAATTAAATAAATGAGAGTATTTCTATTAGAAATAGAAATAGTGTCTTGTAGAAAAAAATATTCTGTCTTCTGAACTTAAAACATGTTTTAAAATTCAGTATTCAGATCCTTAGCAGGTGTAAATCATCACAGAAATTATGCTGTTACACTTTACATGATATTACCAAATTGTCTTGCTGGTAATTAAGAATATCCTCTGTGGAATAAGGACCAATGACAGGAGAAAGTATAAGTTGATATTGTCTCAGCACGCATAAGTGGGAGACAGAAATATTCATGTGCATAATCTTACACCTTCTCTACATGATACCCAGTGGGCTAAAGTAATAGTGTACAGAATTATCTTGGAAAAGGCAATTCTCAACAGAAACTAAAAATCTTATGAGTTGTCTGTGTTTCTCATAATTATACATGGCAAAAATGAAGATAAAACTAACAGGCATGCTCTTGGAAAAATGTTTCTTTAAAATTGTTTCTTTAAACTTTCAACATATTACACTCAAATGTTTTTCAAGCCCAAATTTTCTGTATTTCGTTCCAAGAAAATCAGTATCCCTTTCTCCAGTTCTTTTCATGGGGTTGGAATTTCAGGTGTTCATGAAACACGCTCTGACCTATATGTTCAGCTCATGGCTTTCCCCAGTACGCTTTGGCCTTTTGAAATCACTTTTTTTTTTATTCCAGCTAAGCCCCCATGAGGATGTAAGGTCTAAATTCCATGTAACAAAGCACACAGCTGATGACCAAGTTCCTGTTTTCTCATTTTGGATACTAAGTTGGTTTCACTACCCCCCAAAAAATTTGGAAATAGTCAACTGAGGGAGAAAAAATACAGTGCATAGTGGTGAATGATGCTTGGATGCATGTGTTTAAGATGTCCTGTAAGTGCAGAGTAACCAGAATTGTGATGTCATAAACATACAGCAGTAAAAGGCCAAATATGTGAAGACCAAAAACTATTCCGTATAGATTACCTGTGGGCATCCTTATGGCAGATACTGAGGGTTATCCTAGATTCTAGCAGAAATCAAGAAAGAATCGGGCATGTATGTATGTATAGGACTAGTCTCTGATCTCATATGAAATGTAGAAACCATTAAATACTGTGTATTAGAGGCCCCCTGAGCAAGAACTGTTATCTAGGCATCAACTGCAAACACGTTGCCATCAGAAGACTCATTCCAAGGTATGAAAAAAATCCACTAACATCAGGAAATAGAACCATTTGAAAGCATCTCTGGAAGCCCTCAGAACCAAACCAGGACGCCTCTGTGTAAGGCAGGCTCCAGCAGCACGGTCCCTCCAGGAGCTCTGATCAGGCACTTTCCTGATCCTCATTACTGCACATTCCAAGCAGGGACAAGCTGAATATTAGCATCTTTCTGAAACTGTTTGATGTGTGAGGTTCTTTTTTAACCTGTTGCTATCCTGTCTTCTTGAGGAATGCAGACAAGTGTAGGTTTTCTCGTTGTTAATATAGAGCTTACAAGTAAAAGATCGCCTGCTGTAATACTGGAAGTATTTTGTACAGAGGGAAAATTCTGTGACCTGCCTACTAAATGACAGGCCCAAGCAGTTCCTTGTGTATGGCCCCCAGTGATCACATCCCATTTTGTGCATATTGGAGCTTTTCAAACCTCCAGAGTTTTGTGTTTAGCAAAGCAGATGTGCAAATGGAGATCCAGATGACCTCCCCTCTGAGAACCAGGCCTTTGACACACACTACTCCCCTGCTGACAGCACGAGAAATGTGGATCAGTTGGCATTTCACACCTGCAACTAATGTAGAAGTTGTAACAATATGAGTGAGCATTAGGGAAAGAAGGGATCCTTTGGACATAAACCAGCTATATTTAACAGGAAAGGTGCAAATCCGCATTATGGCTCAGGATATGTATTAGCTGCAGCCCCTCTTTAACCTAGAAAGAAAGAATTATATCCAAGGGAACTTACCTCAAAGAGTTTCTCTTTCCTCTGGCAGAAGTGATGATTAGGCTAAAACTGGCCATTTGTTTTATCTGTAGGTAGGGAAGAGACAATTTAGTCCATGCAGCTTCAGCTGTCTTGGCTCAAGGTCCTGATCTACAATAAATACCTCTTCCAATCAATAGAGCAATGAACTTGGAGCAGAGCCGAGGACCTTTCCCGGCAACTTTGGCCTGGACTGAGCCGACCTGGTAAATCTGCAGGGGCTGGGGAGAGATCTCACTGAAGATGCTGTGTTCTCCAAGTCCTCTCTGCCTTGGGAAGTCTGTGCCTCCAGTTAGGCTGCTGGGGACAGGAATTCCAAAGCTTTTCACATTCTGTTTTCTTGTTGGCAACAGATGCTCTGCACTGCTCCTTGGGCCTTTTGGACTTGCCTAATGTTGCAGCACATATCCTACAACATCATCACTGATGAGGGCTCTCTTCACTAAGCAGGTCTATCTGCTGCAGAGCCCTTGGGGTTGGATGTATTTGCTCTCTCATTTAAGAGCAGCAAATCTTGCTGGGTGGATAGAAAGGTACCATTGCCCTGTGTACCAGCATGATCTAGCCCTGGGAGCTCATCTCCGCTGGATGGGTTTTGGAGGTTTCTGTGTCAGTGTCTAAAGGTGGCTGCTCTGATACCTCCCTACAGCCTGATGCCTTCTGCCTTTCTTCCTGCCTGAGAAATGTCACAGCTGTAAATGAGAGGAGATGAAACCTCCTGCCAGGGGTACAGGGTGGGAATGGGTCACCAGAACATCTCTCCTTGAAAAGTCAGGGTGCAAGCCCCACCAAAACAGACCCCTGGGCAGTTACGTGACATTCGGCTTGAGAAAGGAAACCGGTTTGTCACCTCTTGCTTCACGGTGTCACCTCAAGGCAGAGCTGAGGAGCACCTATGGGCACGAGAGATAAGATTGCATCATTAACGCTGTATTCATCACGGCCTGAAGATCATAGAATCATAGAAAGGCTAGGGTTCAAAAAGACCTTAATCACCCGGTTCCAAGATATTCTATTCAAAATGTGATGCAACATTAAAAATGTGGTGGGATTCTCACAGAACTATTGATTTATAGGTTCTCCTACCAAAGAAAGTGAAGCATCTCTCCCTACTCATCTTCCTGATTTCTCTTAGAAGATACAACAGCTCCAAAGTAGATGAGAGCTATCATCATCCATGACCCCTTGGCCAGAAAACTGTATAAAAACAGGAAAAAAAATTACTCTTAATCCAGAAAAATGTAAGCTATAGATTAATTATGTGTGAATACTTTTGTGTAAGGTGATTGTATGTATGTACTCTCCAAAATGCATTTTGGGTGTAGTTGAGAATAGTAGCGTATACAATTCAAAGTTACCAGGAATATTAAAATAGGAAGGAAGGGCACAAAAGAGGCAAGGGAAATTGGAGAAAAAGGCAGGAAAAAAAGGAAAGATGATAGATGTGGAGACAGCTAAAAGGACGACAGGTGTGACAGGCAGGATCAGGTAGGACAAATCCAAATGGTTCATAGGATGGAAAAATGCCTCACTGTACTTTTACTTTGTTTTTCCGCAGTGGTGTTACAGTACTTTTTCTACTGCAGCTACAAATGCAGCACTGAAGTTCTCCTGATTACTTTTTTTCCCCTGTGGAAGATGTCCTTTACGCTGTGATGAGATCACTGGTGTATTAGTTCATTTTAATCCTTTCAGAAGGAATCCAGGAACTGTGGTGAGGTCATGACTGCAGTAATGTCTAAAAGGATGGTTTTATGGAGGAGAGGAGAAATATTCCTCTCATTTAGCAAAACTGTAACAGGATTTGTGGCTCTCAAGTGTGTTGGACAAGTTAAGGTTTGTTTATTTTTCTGTTGCATGTGTTTGCAAAAGACGGCCTGCTTCATACTCTTGTTTTTTTCCCTAAGTATTGCATAAATCTAATAAAGGTTGCAGACAATGCACCCTGTTAGAGCTCCACCTGAACAATCCCCTAGCAGCATCCCAACCCCCGGCACTTCCCAGTCTTACAGTGAAGAGCAGGGTGAAAAAACCCCAGACTCCTCTGATGACCTGAATGTCCTCACATTAGACCTTCTGAACCACTGAAAAAGCAGATGCCTCACTGAGAACATCCTTGTTCCCATCTCTTTCAAAGTAAAAAATCCTGGGGCATCCCCCAGGGCCATGGTATCACTTTTTAATAAGACATATCTGTTCCTCATGGATCAATGGAGCAATGTCAGGCATGAATTTGGACCATGACATTTCAGGCAATGACCCAAAAATAAAAGTGCCAAAATTTCACTGTTACTCTGATTTTTACCTCCAGCCTTTTCCACTCTCTGTGGAAGTGACAAGACTTAATGATATAATTCTGAAAGGTCTCTGAATGGATTTAGTACTGGAAAGAGACAAGTAGGAAGATGGAACCATGTGCCTCACTTTACCATGGCCAATGTATTATATTTTAATGTGTTCTAATGAACTTTAAAATTACCCCCAGCATGCTTGCTGCCTGGGTCAGAGGGGTTATTTTGCGTGTGCGATCTTCCTGGATTCTTGAGATAATTCCCTCTCGATTTGCTGGGTCAACAACAAAGTGGTGATGACAAATACACTGCTGCTTTAACCCAGCACTGCTTTCCCCCTCTTTGTCAAGTGGATTTTTCATACCAAGAGTTACACTGCTCCTCCCTTAGCAGCTTCAGGGCATCAGTGACATGCACAAAACCAGCTCCTCTTTCATATCCAGACACCAAACATCTTGGATGATCCATGGGATGCAGAAGACACCACAGGTTTAGTTTTGCTCCGAGGGTTTAAGAAATTTAGTTACCCAGTGAGGAGTGGGAGATTAACGGTGCTCGTTGATGGTGACAGGGACTTGTGTGCTCTAAACCCCATCTCAAGCAGAGATGAACCCACCTCTACACACTACTAATATGCATAACTATGGAAAGTCTTTTAAATAAAAAAGACTAATTAATAATGCTTAGTGGTCTAGGTGTCTGAGTATGAATTGTCAGGGATTTCTGCAGGCTTAGGGAGGTGGGGAAATGGGTTAACATCGCATTGTTTCAAATTACAGGGTTTTAGATTGCTTCAAACGAGAAGCAGAGAGGGTTTCCACGCCAGATTTGAGACTTTCGTTCTCTTTTATTTGTGCTAAAATTTCGGCTTCAGCTCACATTGTCATTCTACCCAGGCTGCTTCCCAGACCAGCTAATTTGTCTACCTGTGTTCCATTTTAGGCCTTGGTTTTAATTTGAGGAAGATTCCTGCTAATACCAAAGACTGGATAGGACATCCATTAAAAGTCTACACAGCAATTGAAATGGAAAATTCCAAAAGAAACCCTATTAGAGTTTTTCTCCATCAAATCAACATTACAGACTTCTTATGCATTTCTTAATTAGACATTGATATTAACTGGACTGTTGCATGATTTAAATCTAGCTCTTAATCTCAGCTATTCTATGCTGCTGTAGTTTTTATGACATCCAACTAGCGACTGCTTTATGCATTAATCTATCTGGAAAACCACCTTCACTTTTTTTTTGTCTTTTTTTAGAAGAATAAAGGCCTCAAGAAGGAAATGAAAGCTTTTGGGTTCAGCCATTAGTAATTTTCTGCTTAGTATTTGAAAAATTGCTTATTTTAATTGCTTCATAGAAGAAAAAGATATCAAAGCTAACGTTCTTTCTCTCCAAACTTTGTAATTATTTCTCTCAGAGTCTTATTTGAAATGCCTTGAAAGGATTTTCATTGAAATGTAGATTTCTTCTCTTTCAAAAGTACTTTTATTCCCCCGTGCTTCTTTCCCTTTATTTTCCTAGTGACTTCCTCTCTAGATTTAGAGCAAAAACATAGCCTCCAATGTCTAGACACTGCAGCATGTGTCACACAGATGTCCCTAAAGTGACATCTTCTTTAAACCTAACCTTTCCATGGCCTATAGACTGTGCTGACAATTGGCCTCAGGTCTTATTCTGGTATCCTTGGGCTTCCTCCAGGGACAGTGGAGAGCAGTCATAGGTGTTATAGGGGTTTGCTCTGTCAGACTCTACTCATTCTGAAAAGTATTGTGTGATTTGCTAATTAATGCCACCACCAAAATCAGGGGAATCTAATGGAAAAATTCTATAAATATGGGTGGGGATGTCAGTGAGCTGAAGTTGGTGATAAAGCCGAGGCACAGGTAAGCCTTGTATACTTTTGGGTTGTTTTTCCAGCAGTATAAATCCTGGATATCCTGATCCAGAAAGGAATTTGCTAACCAAACCCTGTAGTTAGTTCTGCATTGCATTTAAATGTCAGTAGCACAAAGCTTCAGGACCATCCTGGCCTCCTCAGTAATCCTTGATACCAATACAGCAAGAGTAGCAAGAAGTTCTTTATTTCACCTACACATTTTCAGAGAGCATTATTTACTTATAGATTATGATCTGGTCAAAATGATGTATACATTCATTACATCTGGAGTGGGCTTTCATAACTCACAGTATCTAAGAATGAGGCAAAACTCACATTTGTTTATAGTGCTGCAATTCTGCTCAGCAAAAAATGGCGCAGAGAAAACACTGTCCTAAGCACTTGTGGTCTGCTCTGAGTCCCAGGTGATTTCTCATGCCAGCTCACAACCATTTTTAAGAGCCTCAGAAGAGTGGGGACCTGGCTGCCTCAGAGCCACCTCAAAATACAGCTGTTCCTCTGCAAATAAGTCACCCCACCAGCCTCGTGCTGTCATGGCTGAGGTTATCTCACAGGAGGAATCTTCCCAGTGGAACAAAACATTTTGAGAATAGAAGATTGAAATGAAGCTGAAGCATTCTCAGTATCAGATTTTGCACATATTTTTTGCAATAACACAAAAGGAAGAAAGAGAATAAGAAAATGAGTTAGAGGGAGATGGAGAGAGAGATGGTCTATTAAGCAAAGCTACTTTTTTACTCTCTGAATTTACAGTCCTGATAGACATCTTTATTCAAAATTACTCATTTTTTATATTCAGATTCTACAGCTTTCAGTACTAGGTCCTAGATTTGTCTGGACAGATTACCCTCTCATTTCCACAATGAAACTTAATTATCCTTTTTATGTCTTCAGATACTTCCAGTTATTTCCTGAACTGTTTCTGGGGACAGAGAGTAGCTGATGGGTCAGTCAGTAAAGTAAATACTGTGCATGCCTACTGTTTTTAAGGTAAGAGCCCTTTGGCCCCAGGTCTTCTTAGAGAATTTTGAGGGCTAGTGCATGTAATTTGCTCAGATCTACTTTTTCTGAGCTTTTTTTTCCTTTTTTTTTTTTTTGTGACTAGGCAGAGTCTCATCATTTTCTCAGCACCTTTCTGTGTATTACTTGGAAGCATCTAAATGTGACTAACTCACCTGGAATCCATAGGAGGATATTTGAATGCGTCATCTCTGAGACAAGAATAACTCCTCATGAAATTCAGGGTGGAAATGACTGCGTGGTTTCAAACACCCCTTCCTGTAGCCCTGCTGTTGCAGCAAGAAGGAATGCATCTGAGTAGTTAAAGCCCAAATGACCAAATAAATTGGTTCAAAGCAATAGTAGGAGCACAGAGGGATGGGGAAGTTGCTGGTCTTGAGTAGTTACTGGACTTTAGGATGCTCTGTAGGTTTCATCTGTAAAGAAACCTATTGCACGTTATCCATTGTCACTACCTTCTGTCTGAGCAGAGCTAACACAGAGTAGTCAACAGGAAAAAGTTGCCTAAGATAACCCAGGACCTGCAAGTACTGAAGAGAAATTTATAATGAGTATCCATTCAGATTTTGAGAGTGATTTTTTAATTTTTCCTTTTTTTTTTTTTTTTAAGTCTCAGTTGTTCAAATAAGAAAATAAAGAAGTGTTACAACTAATTAAAATATAAATTGGCTTAGGAAAATCGTCCAAATCATCACGAAGTAGAGACAGAGCACAACTGGGCATGTCTTATAGAATCCTTTATGAATGAAATGCAAAGTCCTAAAGGGCTGATCTGATAAAATAATTTTAATATATAAATAGAGCAGGTGTTGCTGTGGTACCCAGGTATGTTTTACTGCGTTGAACAAGTAGTGGTCCAATGCAGTTTGACTAGGCTGGGATGAATGAACTTTGCATGGACTTTATGCATTGTATAAACCCCAAATTAAACAAAATTTCTCTTACCCTGGCATAGTATTCACACTGCAGTCACATCTCTGCATGGAAGTCGCTTCTTCTAATCCAACTTGTGACCCCAACTTGTGAAAGCAGGAACCAGGATGGTTCAGTAATACTGAGTCTGTCATACCAAAACCAGAAATTAAGATGTCACTGCGGTATAAAACACAAGTTTCTCTCTCACACCCAACGTACATTTTTTCCTGATGAGCTCATCATACTTAGTTTCTACTATCCTGAGAGAACAGATAATCTGTTTCCTATAAATACAATGAAGGGTGCTTCAAATGACATGGCATTTTCTCAGTTCATAATTTTGTTGATTCAAAATAAATGTGAAAAGAAAAGATGCTGAAAGCAACAAGCAGAAGGATCCCAGGACTGAGGGTCTCAGCTGAGTCCCCTTTTTTGCTGTTGACGAGTTCTCCCATCTCAGACCTGCCACCTGAACCTTCAGCCTGGGTGCATTTGCCTGCCTCCACAGGGTCCTGCAGGCCCATGTGCTGCACAGTCTGCACAGTGCACAGCAATAAACTGTGTCCTGATCTCATCTCTGCCCTCACTCCCTGAAACTGGAAAAGGAGTGATAAAAAATAATAATAAGCTGTGAATAATTATGTATTGTCTTTATAGTGAAACAGGCCTTGAGCATTATGAGCTCTCCACTGGGAGAAGTCCCATTTTAAAAAATCTCCCTGGCATAAAAATGAATCGGATCCTGCTACATGAATGGCCTGCATTTACTATTCTTTTCACTTACCTTCTTGTTGCTCATTTTCTGAGCTGGCTTGTGCCTCTTCCCTGGTTGTCAGCAGGAACTGAGTTACAAGAACTTGCTGGAAATGGAGTAGTAAATAAATAAACAAACACAGAAAAAAAAAAACCCTGCTGACTTGGCAGATGCGCTATTACAACCATGACGTAAAACTATTAAACAACAAATCCAACTTCTGAATGTCTCACAATTCACATCACAAACAGCAAGTGAGGAAACTGAAAGAGGATTTTAATCAGTGATAATGAATTTGGAACAGCACTGGCTTTTCAGATTATTAGAAATTCAGGATGGGTCTGGGCTGAATTCTTGGTCTGAATCAGATATTTTCCTTCCTGTAGCCATTGTAGCATCAAACACCGCATCCATCATCTGTAAAAGGGCAGCACTTGGACTACCCTAATAGCAATGACCACTCTACTATAGCCAAGAAAATCAGTCAACATCTTTGCTCTAGGGTAAGGAAAATATTTGGGCACTTCAGGAGTATTCTTTTCTGCTCCCAAGAGCCCCACACCCCTAAGTGTGGTACCAGGGCTCCTTGTTTCATCTGTTTCAATTTTGAAGCTCTCGGAAAAGGTAACAGTTCACAACTGCTTCACTGCTCCTGCCCCGGGAATGGGGCATCTGCCCCGGGGAGAGGAAACAAAACAGAGCAGGGCAGAGACAGAAGCACCACATGAAACCTAATGGAGGTTTTGTTGGGCGAAAGGGGAGATTAATTAAAGGGGAAAATCTGCTGGTCATTAAGTGTCCTGGAGCAACTATTGTGACACTGAAGCAGTGAGTTTCTGTGTGGCTTTAAGACATCTGCCCTAAGGACACAGTTGCAATTGCAACTGTGTCCTCTTTTTCCCAAGTCTCCGTTTCCCATAGGCCTGCAGTTGCCTTGCTAAATGAAATGCTTCTTTAGGGAGACTGGCTGGCCCCAGGGATTGGTAATGCAATATAGAGCCTTTCATCTCTCACCCATGAACCCAAGTCAAACAGAGTTTGGTAAATGGCCAATAACCCCTACCATCCCGGGGCTGTTTGGTGACCTGTGCGAAATGAGGAGGGTCATCCCTGTGTCTGTTTACTAGAAGGCAAGTGTCAACTTCACCATAAAAAAGGACACAGTTACTACTCATTATCACCCAATTTAACATTCTGAAGACAAGAGAATGAGCCTGGAAAACTCAGCCATCTTCTGACCCAACCATGGCGGTCCCAGTACATCAGGGCTTGAAGAACATTAATGAGGACAGTTGCATTGTGGCAAACCAGGCTGTGCCTCTCCCGCCAACAAGAAATCCAAGCCTGAACTACTCTCAGCAGCATGTGACTACTGTTCCTCCCAGATCTACATGGAAATCCACAGGATTTGGTTCCATCTTTAGGTGCAGCAGGCACTAAAGCACAACCATGAAGTTACAGAATGCTGCAGATTTCTGCAAATCTGCATTTACGGTCTTAAATGGACACAGGCAACTTGCATAGGGACCCAGCTTCCAGCAGTGATAGAGTTAATGTGCTGAGAAACCCTGCACGGGAAGGCTCTGTTCCCTCACCCATCATGAATATACTGTTCTGGTTACCAAAATAGCTGTATTTGGAAGGGTTGAAGGCCAGAAGCTCACTGCAGTACCCACTCTTGCCCTATGCACTGCTCATTTTAAGGTCAGACCTTTAGCATCAGGAATCTGTTAGAAGAAAGAGGAATCGCTTTAAAAGTTGTTGCCACTCTGGGGATTACCCTGGAAGGTCTGAGAGGGTAAAGGAAAGGGCAGGGGCAGATAAACACTTGGCCACATGAAAAATCAGCTGCCCCTAAATTTCAGTACATCTGCATAAACCTCCCAAAACTGCAGCCAGCTTGTCCTTCCTCAGTATTCCCAGCCACCACTCTCGTTTTGCAGCCCTTCTCATGCCACAGCAATGCTAACAGTGTCGTTGTCAGCTGTGAGTTACTGTTTAATCCCTCCTATCTTGATTAATTGCATTAAATTGGTATACCTATGTTAATTAAACGGAAGATGGCAGAGGCAGCTTTTACTTCTTGTTCTTTTGTGTAGATCATTTCCCAGGGCTTCACAGGTTGTGGAAAAATAACAATACAGACACACCACACATCATATTTCAGCACAGCTGATAAAGCTATTTTACTCGTACAGTGGTCCGTGATTCTTTTTGCATATCACACTATAGGTTTAATTACCACACTGCTGCCGCATGGCAGCTCCTCTCACTTTTCCTTTTTTTTTTTTTTTTTATTTGTATTATTTGCAAGTCATAATCATGTTTTCCTGTCATCCCTGAGCATTGTGCATGCGTGCGTAAAGGCAAATGCCAAGCCTGGAAAGGAAATTTGATGCGTGTCCATGAATTGGAGTTTTCAAACTTTGGCTGAAGATTAGTACATGTAAACATAGCTCTGCCCCTTCATCTTGGATAATTGGTCACAAATGCTACTTGACACTTCTCAAATCAGACACTTTACATACTTCTGAGCATAGCTGAACTTTTTTGGCAGGAATTAATTTGCTTTGCAACTTAGCTGCTCATTCCTGGCCCGATCCCCGCTCCAGTGATTTCAGGGCAATGTTCTGCCAGTATGAGGAGCACAGAGGCAGGACCGGATCTGTTTGCTACTGCAGACGAGGCTGGCTTTGTTGTCTCCCTCCGAAAAACAATTACTGCAGCTAATGTTCTGCCCTTTGCCAGCCTTGATTAACATTGGGATTTTTACCTTCAGGTCCCTCTTTCTGTTCCAATTACTGTGCAAGTTACAATGCATCAGGGGACATCTCAAAAGAACGGAGAAGGCAATGTAGCATCACCAGAAAATGCAAATTCTGCCACGCCAAGACCCTTCCACAGCTTTGTGGGAGATGGTTACAGACACCATCCAAGGAGACTCACTCACTTTTTTCCTGCTGCTCCTGCAAACGGTGCATGCTCCAGCAGAGAAGGGAAATCCATTTCTGGAGTGCTGATGGAGTTTGAAGCAGGCACAGAATTTCATTCTGTTAAAGAGCCCCCTGTTTGCTCTGACAGTACAGCATGTTTACTCACCGTGCACCAGTACTGCGAGAGCTGAGCAGACCATATGCTCCCTTAGAAGGGCTGCCAGGTCTCAGGGAGCATTACTGTGCCCATTCCAGGAGGGGTTTGGGGCAAGAACACATTCCATAAAGGATTTCACTAGGAATATTGTTTTCTATCTGGTGATTTATTTCTGTCCAGTCTCTGGACTTAATGGCAGTTTATCAGCATATCCATGTAGGCCTATGAATAACCAGTGAAAAATCTCATTCGCCCTTTATTCACTGGGATGTCGATAAGCTGCAGCATATTAAAAATGTTTGTCAGTTTGTTCTTTCCAGCTATCAAGTGGGGTGTGTGCCAGCATGCCCTCCTCACGCTGGCTGCTTCATCCAGAAAATGGAGAGAAAATGACGAAACAATGTGGGTTCTAGAAGAAGGCGACAATTTGCATGAGTTCTTTCAGCATTACTGCCTTGCTTCTCTCTAAAACTAAATCTGTGAATTAGCTTGAGCTCCTACCTGCAGAAGCAAAGGGGGGAACTTTGTGCTGTGCTTCAGGTATCGACCATGAGAGGAACAAATCCCTGGTGGTGCACTCATGTGGCCTTGCTTCTCAGGGCTTCGTGAAGCTCAAAGCATTGCTGAGGAGTAGCCAGGAGAGAAACAGTCCCCATGATGTTTCTCTGGCCTCTGGTGCCTTGTGCCATGACCAAGAGCTGACCCACGGCCCAGAGCCAGGGAACCAGCTGCATCTGCCATCTCTCTGAGTGCTTGGTCCCCACCCTTTCCAACCATGGTCATGTAATGGTTCATCCCTAAAAAAGAAGAGTAGCTCATGTTATCAGAAATGTGGCAGATTTACTGTGGAGAAGCAATAATTGCCGCTGAATTTGCCGTGGAATAATTCTAGTGAAGATATTGCATGTTAGTATGTCTTGGGTTTTCATAGATTCCTACCTTAAAATAAACAAATGGAGACGTATTTTGCTTCATTCTGTTTAACTCAGATATTTGAATCATTATGGGAGTGGTGGGTATGATATTTCTGGGTGAACAAGGCAACAATTGGCCAAGAGATACAACACAGCTCTAAAGCCTGAGCTAAGGAGAAGGCTTGGTTTCCATTGCTATTACCTATCACTATAAATTTAGCTTTCAGGTCCTAGACATTTTAAAATAACATGTCTAGTGTTAGAATAGGAGACTATCAGAAAAAGTGAATTACAGGTTACAGGCTCCTAGTATTTACAGTAAAAGAACTATTACCGTAATTACACCTGTAGAGTACTCATTTATGTTGTTATTAGGGGAAAGGGAAGGTAGAATTAGGATGTATGGAGAGAAAACATTGCAGAAGGGGAGCCAAACAGTTTAGCTGGGACAAAGAACTCTGATGGCTACCGGGCACACTTCTGTTTTCAGCACGTGAGTTCACCACGTGCTTGTGGACCTGCAACAAACAAGGATTTTGGTGAAACCACTGCAGATCACCAGTGTCTGGCGCAAATGGAAACAAACCACAGCCCACAGAAAGGCCCAGCCTCACACTCAGCCCCCAGATTGGCAGCTGATGCCTTTTTGTACCATTGAACGTCTCCATAGTCTTTGCTGGATGCGAACGGGAATTGCCCATGAGCTTGATTCTTCATAGATAAGACTTTCCCCATCCTCAAAAGAGAGCACACACGGATTCTAGAACACATTAAATGAGACTAGAATAAGGAAAAACAAAATCTGTTTTTTAAGGGGAAAGTTGAAGCTCCATTTTGACTGGTTATTTTGTGCTCAGGGCTAAGTGGCCATTATTAGGCCGTAGATACTCACTGGTGTAAATCCACTGCGTCACCTCCTGGATGTCATTGCTTAAAGCCAGCAAACTTGTGCTTCAGTGGCTGAAGATTTACTTGCTTAATGCCTTGTGTCATCAACAAATTCAGGCTGGCAATGACATCCTACATGTCTAAGCTAATACACAGCCTTGCGCTGCCCTTGTTTTCCTTCCCATTCCAACTTATGGCTCCGTGTTAGTGTCTACCACAAACCAACACCACAGCTGAAGAGAATGAAATGAGGTTTGCATGTAGATAATTGGAAGTCCGGCTGAGTAGATCACATTATTTAATGTATCATCACTGTGTTTGTGTTTAAAAAGCATTTAAACTATATTATTTCCTCTATTACTCCATCTCTTCAGTGCTCTGACGCCAGGGATGAATTGTGCTGTGTGTTTTGGTAGAGATTTGTTTTCTAAAATATTATGGAACCATGTGGAGCTTAAATCATTGCTGTAATAAGTTAGTAAGGTGTCCCTACTTGAGAAAACTCTTGTGTCAGGAGTAAAAGTCCTTGTTTGGCTGCGCTGCAAGAAGCGGGATGATATTTAATTATGATAGTTGAAACTCATCTCCAAGTGCAGACAATATTGATTTGTTCTAATATAGAAAAGGCAGAATTAAAAAGCTGGTTTATTTAGAAATTTACTTATTGCAAAAAATGTCTGTACAGCTCATTTTTAAATTTGATTTCTTATCCCAGGTGAATTACACTGCGTTTCTGAATCTCAAGAACTGCTTGTGCCTGGTAACAACTGATCGAAGTACCAGCATAATTTGGTTGTTTTGATTGTAAGATTTTTGTTTGCTGCTTTATTGGACAATGGTATTTTCAAAAGAGAGGTTAAGAGCACCAGAGACAGAATTACAGCCCACAGCTGGTGCATGAGACTTAATATTAGTACAGGACCACAGTCTAGAAGGTCAGTGGCAAATGATACCAGCTTGCAGGCTGTATCAGTGTCTGGTTCTGAAAAAAAAAAAAACAGCAAGGAAATTCTGTGCCAGTGTCCCAGCATGACAAATGGACTTAGGCAAGTTGAAGATAATCAAGATTATTTCATATTCCACAGTTTTACAACTTGATACTCTGTGGACAAAAGATCAGAAGTCTGCTGAATCCAAAGTTTTGAATCTTTGGGTCAGTATACTTCTCATGTCTTCTACGTTTAGTTTAATTTAGGAGTAAACAGTTCTGAGCTAGGATAAGATCTCAGACAAAATTGACGTGGACTCACAACATGGCCTAACATAACAATTTAATCTATCCTGTGCTTCCCCTGAAAGGAGGCTTAATAACTGTGGTATGATTTCACCTGCTGCTTCTAACATTTGCTCATTCTTTTTTCCTGAGCAAATTTGGATTATCAGATGGCGAGCAGCTTTGTTCATGGTAGACAAACTTGAATTCATTTAGGATTAATAACAATGGCTTCAATCTTGGACTCAATGGCAGTTCTTAATGAATGGAGTCTTTGGAAGACAAATGTTTGTTGGTGTTAAAAGAGAAATAATTAATTCTCCATTTTTCTGAGTATGAGGTGATTATAGCACATATCACAAAATGTTTTCCCTGTGTTTCCAGCCCTGGGTGCAAGAACTGCAGGAATGCTCCCCAAGCCCCAGCATTGCAGATATGAGCCATTTTGACCTTGTAATTTCAAAATCTGAAGTTTTGCAATGAATTATTCGGTGTGAGAAAAAAATGTACGTCTTACTCACAGCACTCTCAGGTCCTGCTGGTGATCTGCTGCAGGGCAGTGAGGAGAGAGGAAGGTCTTGTGATCCATCAGCAGTTGTAGGTCAAGGCAGGGTTACTTGGATGAAGGAATCAAGGCTGGATCTGGATTTTGGCCCAATCCTCAGCATTGCCTTAGACATGGGCATCTTCCAAATTCCTGTGGGAAATCCTGCATTCTTCATTCCTGTCCCTGTCTCTTGGGAAGCAGCCGGAGCACACACGACCACCGTGCCCGGCCAGGAAAGGCTAGGCTGCCCAACACCGGCTACCTGCTGACCTCGGGAAAAATTAACAGCCTTCAGGAAATGTACCCTGCAGGCAATTTTACCCTGGAAAAACATCACCCACATTGCTAGAGTTCAGAACAACAAATTAGAGCTTTTAATATGCACTGGCCGCCTTTTTTTTCCTTCCCCACAGTCACACCACCACCATCACCCCCCCTCTCCAGCCCAGTAACATCCAGTTGCTTAATTCCATTTGAAATCACCCGGGTTAGGCACCTAAATAATCTTGTCCTTCATGCCTGTCAACATCTTGAGGCACCTAACCACCTTTAGAGATGTGGTGTGAAAGCTTGTGAACGATGCAATCGAGGAGGGAAACAAAAGACAAGTATCCCTATTTGCTGCCCAAGAATCCACAAAGAATGCTGCTTCAGCTCTGCTCTGATTTCTAATTAGATTATGAGTGATGTAGGACTCTGAAGCCAAGCTGGAGTTTGTGCTAGCACTTTGCATGTATGAATGACAAAGGGACACCACTTTCATATTGATTTAAGCAAGCCAGTGGAAGAATGTTTAAACATCAAGTGCTTGATGTCCCAGTTTGCCAGAGCACCTGGAAATATCAAATTAATTCCAGGTGTTCTGCCATTAAGACAGGCTTGCTGCTTTTACAGCCACACATACAAAACGTGGCTCCCAGTACCACAAATAAAAACAGAATGGTTTCTGCTCCTAATGCCTCGATAACTCCGACATACTGCAAGTTCTGGAAAGAATTTTAATCTACATAGTTTTTTTAAATGGGGAGGGGAGTGAGGGGGGAGAGATTTTAAATATGCTGCATACAATTTGTGATGGTCATCTCTAAAATGCAGCTCCATTATCCTTTTCCATTTGGAATGAATGAGGCTAATTAATTTCAGGCCATACTTGATGAGGTCAGCACCATACGAAGGGTGCGTGCTAGACATTGCTAATCTCTTTCAGCTGAGAGTGATGAATTAAAGATGAAGCATTCCTTTGCAGGCCTAATTTAGAATGTATATCAAAAACCTACAGCAAATAATACTATACCCTACAACAAAGGAAAACTTGTTCTCTCAGGCTCCCATGTAGGGTTGATTTTAAAGGCATTTTCATTTCTCTTTGGAATTCCAGCTGTGGATGGGTGAAACAGTTCAGAAAATTCAAGCTTTCTCTCTTTCTATTGCTTTTATGGACAAAAGTAGGAAAAGGGGGGTTGCTAAGGGGAGAGAGAAACTGGTCCGTGTTTGATCCTGGATATTCTGTGATTCTGACTGTACGCTCGGAGTTTAGGAAACCAAGTACCTGTGACGTGCCACCCCCCCACGGCCCACACTCAGATTTTACTGTTGGGGTTTTTTAAGTCTGAGGGGAAAGCAGTCAAGGGTCCCCTCTGGTTCAGCATCATCCCAAGAATGTTTTGTTGGACGTTGCAGGCAGGAAACAGGACGGGTCCAGCAGTTCTGCTGGGTCACCCAACAAGGACACAAGCTTCCAAGCCCTCACAGAGATGCATTTCTCCCTAGGAATAAACACCTCCCTGTGCAATAAAGTCGCATCACATCTAGAAGTGCAGATAGCAAAATGTAATGGAACAGATCACTGCGAAAGCAACCAGGTCTGGGAGCAGGACAAATTGCTGCACGGCTCCCAGATTTGCTGGAGTTGAGGCTCAGCCAAGCTTCGCCACCTTTCCCTCAAGGCAAAGCTGCCCACAAAGTCCACAGGGGCTTCCCCTGAGGGACGGACTGCAGGATTTGGCCCGGTGGGCAGCACGAAGCTTAATTGTCATTTTGGTAAAACAGGGACTTGGGAAATGTTAATCCAGCCTTGGAAGGAGGCTGCAAGCAATAGACCACCGCCTTCCCCACCACTTCACTGTTCAGTACCTGGCAGTTTCTTGGAATTCGTGACAGGTTGCTGCAGCGAGTCGAAGTTCCCAACTGGTGGCCATAAGCGGCTGCCGTCTTTGTATCCCAGTAGTCCTCATTAGAACAAAGCTGCTTCGAATTAAATCCAATCTACATGCCGAATCAATCTTTCAACCCTTTGATTGCTTCTGAAAATATTTATACTTCTTAATAATGCACATTTTGTCCCAAAGCCTGTGATTAAACCCAGACAAGGTCCGGAGAAGCCTGAAGTATATGTGGAAGGGGTTATTTTGGACAGGAAAAGAAAGATAAAGACACAGGTTTTTCCTATTGTGAAACCATTAGAGTGTATAAATCTAGCAATTGCAGTTGTATAAGCATCAGAGTAGGGTTGTAATAAATACAGATTGGAGTATTATAGTAACCAAATGGAGTTTATGGATTATGTTCACTAGTTCATATTTCTCAGCTACTACAACCTAACTAACATCATGCTGCACTCACCTCTGTTAATATTCCCTATTAATATTCTCTTTACGTGTTTGTGGGGGGAAAAAAAGTTAGGATTCAACTGCTGCTCTGTGTAAAACAAATATGTTTAAAGAATCATGCCCTCCAAAGAAAAAAAATAAACACGGGGATGCTGTAAAGTGACTGTGTTCGAAGGGCACGGGCTGTGCCTGGCTGAAATGGGCCCCATTCTGCTGAAAGTTAATAACTTCCATCTGAGTGGAATCTGGTCCTAATGCAGGGCATTTGCTGCCTGAAAATTAGGGTGTAAAAATGAAGACAATAATTTCTGCCATCCCTTATCCTGGTAAATTTTTAAGGAGGTAAATAATAAGCTTTGGCTGGAGATGAGAAAACACACAAAGGCTTTGAAACTGTGCTATGTGGTAAAGAGCATATTATTCCCTTCTCATAAAGCTGCATACATCACAGGTGAGATATGTGGCGATGAAGGGAAGGATACATTCCTTGGCTAAGAAGTAACCCAGAGAGGGCCAGATCCTCCAGAGAGGGAATCTGCCATCGATTAAGAAGGTAGTGGTGGCTGGGGATGCAGATCAGATAAAGGCTCTGTACCTGTCTCCCTCCCTAAACACAAATGACTGCCCTTGTCTCTAATAAAATGGAAAAATTGACTTTGGAAAACACGCCATGATAAATCTGCTTGGATCAAGTATGCAGTGCCTGGGTGAGAGGGAAAGAAATCCTAGAAACTGAAAGTATATAATGCTTATTTAATATCATTGTCATCAGCAGCATCAGATGGTAAATGCAGGAATTATTCTTCAGCAGTGCGCTGGTAAATGCTTGGGGTAGATTTGCTTGTGAGAGTTTCCCCTTTCATAAAGGAGAGAAAGAAATATTGTCAGTTAAAATATCATTCATTGACTCTTTCATCACGTAGTTCATTATATTAAGCTGTAATTTCCTAAATATGTTGGGGGGTGGTATTATTATAATACATGTATCCTGAGTCAGGATGGCTATTTTGCATTAACATGTGATTCGGATGTTCAGTCTTTAAGGTAGAGAGAAGGGGGGGTTTATCATCACCATAAATAACGGGAGAGGAGAGATTTAAAAAACCTGTCATAAATAGGGATGGACCCAAAATCTAATGATATGCGTGAAAATGCATTTTGGATCAGGCCCCCAGCAGAACTCCGTATTATATAACCAGTATTTTCTGAGTATCTTCTATTGTTTGACAACCCTGATTTCACACTGAACTTGGAGCTCGTTTCTGAACAGAAGCGTTTTGTATGGAAACTTCAAATCATATCCCTTCGTGAACACACATGTACCATGGAGGATATTGTCTTATTAAAGAGTTTAAGCCTAAAGGTGTATGCCTATTTTTAAAAGAAATTTTCTGATTGTAGATAACTGCTCAATTTGATTTAGTGTCCAATGATAGTGATGGGGTTGATAACTGAGCATTCATCGGTAATTCATCTTGTGCTAGTAGAAATTTACAGCAAAGCAGTGCTTTCCCAACACTGACAAGTCCTATTAATCTTCTTCAGACACATTTCAATAGGTGTCTCCATCTGTGCCCAACATCTAAACACTCTGGCATCACTGGGGACTTGGAGACACCTTCATTTCAGGTTACACTAGTGAAAATGTGATACTAGATTGTACTCTATTTTTAACCTAATTCTCTCTTTTCATTCAATTAGCCTTTCTTGCCTGCATTTTTCTACTCATGTGTAACATCCTTTTCCCAGGCATAGTTTAAAAATGAGATTTAGTTACTTAAAGAGACAGAATCTGCCAGGGCAAAAGCAACCAAGAGCTTAATATATAAAAGCATAATAGTAAAGCTCAGGGACAGAGTGTGGAGACCGAATCGCCAGTCACCAAACACGTCCTAAGCAGCATTCCCACGGTATCCTCCTCTGGATGCACCTCTTCCAGGCACCACTGGGTTAGGACAGGTCTGAAACTAAACACCCCAAAACTGAAAACAATTGCAGGATGTTTGGGTGTTGAAATCCAAAACATCTCTGTTTGTTCGTGCTGCGCAGGGATCCCCAGCATCCATCCCCGCTTCGCTTTACATATACAACTAATGCATGAACAAACACAGAGCAGTCAAATTACAGCAATAACATTTATGGGTGGATTATGTCCCAACTTCCTCACTTATTATTAAAAGTGAGTAAATTGTGAAGCACATGGAAGAGGTAGGGTGCAAATGCAGGCGAATTTCCACTCTGAACCAAATGTTGTTTTTTCACTTTCAAAGCTGCGATGAGTTTGCGAGCAGACGCAGCACAGCTTTAAAGCTTACTCATTCAAAAATGTGTGTTTGGGTTCCTTTTTTTTTTTTTTTCCTCCCCTCCTTACTCCATTTACGTTTGCCTTTCAAAGAGGAGCAGATGCACACCATTTGGGTTTGGGTGGCTCCTACTTGCTCTGAACTTTCTTCTGAAAAGAGCAAACCGTGAGCCGTGCATCTGCTCCGCGCCTCAGAGGCAGTTTCAAACTTTGTTTCTGGCTTTATGAAGTTCTCTCGTGAGTCGTATTATGGATCTAAATGACCTTATTGTAGGTGGCAAGTTTAAATGTGCCATATTAATAACTTGTTATCCAAGACAAATTAAGTCCTTATGTGTCAAAAGCACTCTGTTCTGGATTACCTACAAGACAAGTATTTATTGAATAAACGTTGGATCCAATTTCATTTTAATGTGACTGACTGTATGCTGCAGCCCCTCAGAACGAGATAAAAACACTCAAACCTACAACTGTGTTGCAACATTACACCTAACTTGTCTATTTCTATTATTGTCTTTTTAACATGGGATATCAAAAGTGTTTGGGGGTTTAAGGATTTATTATTATTATTGTTATTATTTTTTCTGAAGAGCAAGGAGAGGGATAGAAAAAAAAGACTGGCATTCAGCCTAAAGAGAAATCATTGAAACAAATTAATCCTATGCCGTTTAAATTGACATGGTAATCCATCATCAGCAAAGGGAAACTCTGAAAGCAATCTAGAATCTGCAGTGTTCTTTCACTGGCCCTCAGGCACAAAGACAGATAGTAAAAGAGGAAGGGGGGAAAAAAAGAATCATAAAAGTTAGCAGCATCTTAGCATAGGGAAAGGCTAGAGAGAGCAGCTTTCACTTTTTCCTGCTTTCAAGCACCCAGCTCAGAAAGCAGCGCTGATTAACCTTCAGTCACTGCCTGCTAACGTTTGCTTGTGTGTCAGATCTTCTTCGGCTGCTGGGATGGGAGTCATTTCAAACAGTGCAGAGCCCCCGTCCTGTATAAACTCCACCACTGAAAACTCTGCCAAACATCAACTTGAGCATTTCTGCTTACAGAGGGCCTTTTATTAGCCTAAACTTGATCATTCCAAATGGACAATAAATTCTATCTTCACAGCCCTGGAGAAAAGAACTGTACTATCATTGGGAGTTTAATAGCCAGGATTTTCATAGAGCTAGCATGAAAAAAATCCTAGGGGGGGTTATTTGGGTTTGGACT
>VZRN01001465.1:0-12529 GCA_013397935.1 Dasyornis broadbenti | reverse complement strand
GAGGTACTCCCTCCTTGTCGCCTTCTGAGGCTGCATTGTGGGGCAAGGGTGGTGGGGTGGAGAGCAGAGAGGGAAAATGGGCAGTAGAGGTTTTCCCTGATCTCCATCTGAGCTGGGAGGGGAGGAGACACTGGCAAAGATATGCTTGTGTCCCCGCTCTTCTCTCAGCCCGCTTTTGCGCTGAGTTTAATTTCCTCGGTCCCTTTGTTTGCAGCAGGGATTTAAATGAGGTGGGAGGTGGGATACCACCCTGGAGTCCCTCGTGTGCCAAAGCTCCTACTCAGCCTCAGCTTCACCAGCACTGGCAAAGCCAGGCATTCCACTGCTGGGCGCCAAGGCTGACCCACAAATCTGGGATGCTTGGTCAGGTGCTGAAGAGGGGCAGAGCTGCCGGCTGTGGGAGACAGCCTTGGTGTAGGCCCGGGATGGGGGTCCCTGCTCCAAGCAGGAGCTAGAGCAGGCTGCTCAGGGACACGTCTGGGCACTGCATCCCCCAGGGATGGGGATCCCACAGCCTTGCTGTGCCCTGTCCCTGTGTTCATCCCAGTGAGCTGCCCCACCACCAGGGTTCCCCTCCACATCCCCATGGGCCACCCAGAGAGCCCCCAGAGTGCCTGTGGGTGATTGTGCCTCGTTTGTTCTCCCACATGGAACAAGCTCAGCTCCTGGGAGCAAACAGCAGCCTGGGAGGGCACCCTGTGCTGCTGCCCTCAGCTCTCCGGAGCAGACCAGCTGCCTCCTCAGAGGTGCCCAGCGGCTCCCGTTCTCCACCACCTCTCGTCCCCCAAACCAGGGAGCCTTCCAGGGCACCTGAGCCTGGGCTGGTCCCACAGGTGAACCCAAGGCAAACCCACTTTTGGTTGCCACTTCACCAGCCCACACCATTTTGTCCCTGTAAGCTCCCCCCCTGCACACCCCTTTGCCTCTTATTTTAATTTTGCCTCCGGGAAACTTCCATTTTTCCAGCCCCTTGTGGATGCCAACCAACTCCCTCAGCATACTAATAGTTTGCTGCAAGCATCCTTATTCAGGTTAAATACCCTCCATTGTCCCTAAGCTGGTGGGGGAACAGCAAGGCCTCCTCGGTCAGTGAAAGCCGCGCAGAGGAGGCGCGCCATGGTGAGTCCATTTTCATAATGACAGAGAACTGAGGGCCATTTCCCCCAAATCATCCCACTCCTCCAATCCCAATACCTCCTGGGAAGGTGACAGATCCTGCAGCAATGCATGGGGACCACATCAATTTTGCTGAACTAAAGGGCAGGCAGGGCGGCCAAATGGGGCACAGATGGAGCAGTTTGGTGTCTGGCCTGGCTTTGGGGTGTCTCGCTTGGGTGCTTCCTGAGCCTCTCCAAGCTCCTTAGGCATGGAGGAAGGAGATGGTGAGCCTGAGCCTGGGCATGGGAGAAGGAGATGCTGAACCTGGGCATGGGGGCAGGAGCTGCTGAGCCAGTTGGGCCCGGAGCTGAGCAGTCCCAGTGTGGGGTGGAATGTGGAGCAAAGGCAAAGGCAGGTGAGCATGTTCCAGTTTCTTCATGGAGGAGAGGAGTGACTGAAGGGTTTGGTGTGGGGGTAGGTGGGGAGCCAGCAAAGGGAAAGGAGGTTTGGAGGGGTTTGGAGGGATTTGCAGCCATGACTGGAAGTTGTCTCAGTGGGCAGGAGGACTGTGGGGGCTTCTGCCTTGGGGTAGGACTCTGGTGCGGCCTTTACTGCCTGGGCCTGGGGGAGAAGCTCTGCAGGGCTCATAGGGGGCAGCTGTCACAAAGCTGGTAAGGCCCACGTGGACAGCATCCCATGGCAGCACCCAAGCTGGACTGGCAGCCGTGGGGGCCCAGTGGCAGGCACACCCCCTGGCAGGGGAAGCAAGTGGAGGCGGGTGAGTGGAACGGGAATTGCCTGGTCCCTCCTTGAAACTTCAGCTGCTCTAGAAATCTTTTCCCATGTCCTTGGTGCCTGCTAATTTCAGAGTGGAGGTGACCCCCTTTTTGCACATCCCCCCAGGGTCTCCATGACTCAAAGGGCCACAGTGGGTCAGAACAGAAATTAAATGTTCTCCGGGTTTCCTGGTGTGTGCAGGTGTTGTCCCAAAAGATGCTGCATGCCCTGGCAGGGTGGAAAAGAGCTGAAGTGGGTGATGGGGAAGGGAATGGCAACTCCATGGGATATTGGGCTCCTCAGCCACAGGTAATGGAAACTCCTGAGCCTGAGGAGTGATGGAGGTGGGTGAGCCCCCACCCAGTGCACCCAAAGTGTCCTCCAAGCAACCCCTGGCATGGGGCACCCTGGGGGGATGAAAAGAAGCAGCTGCAGTGCTGATCACACATCAGAGCACCTGGGAGGCTTTACAATGCACAACCCCTCCGATTTCATGCTGGGGTGCTTCAGCAAGGACAAGAGTGCCCACAACTGCGATTGCTCTGTCTGCAGGGTTTCTGCCCCTTAGGGCTTTAACTCCTTGCAAGCTGCATGATGCCAGCCAGAATCGAGCCTGATGATGGCAGCAGTGCTTGTGTAGTGGCTCGACTGAGGTGCCTGAGGGGCGTGAGGGCTGCTGGCAGCCTCCCACAGTCTCCTGGCGTTCCTTCTTCCTGTAGGATTGTGCCTGGGTGGGCAGCAGCCACTGTCTGGGGCTTGGGTTGTGTCCTAAATATTTTAGGGCTGAAGCAACCTCCTGTGCTGAGAAGACCTCAGACCCCTGACCTTGACCTACCTACCTGTTGTCTCAGCCTTTTTTCTTCACGTTTTTTATCAGAAATCTCAGCTCAGAGGCTGGGACTGGAGGCCCAGGCATGCTGGCACTGCATGGGCATCCTTCCCACAGCAGTCCCTGCCTGTGGCAGCCCATGCTCCGCTGCTTCTTTTCCCAGGGAGTGCTTTTTAGTGACTTCATCTCAAAAAATGTGGGATTATCCTGGCAATTGACAAGTTGAACAAACCAGGTTCTTCCTTTGGGATTGATTTGCTGGAACATCCTAGGTGGCTTCAAGCAGGAATAGGCTTCCTGGGGCAATTCCCAGTGCTGGAGGTTGGTGTCCAATACAGAAGGCTGGCAGCACGCTGCCTGCTCCCACACGTGGCTGGGAGCCAAGGGACAGTTCCTGACAGCAATTTGTGCCAGAAGCCTCACAGAAGGGCCTGTAACCCCCAGCCCCTTTTGCTCCCCAGGTCACCGGCAGTTGGCCCACACGCCTGGGCATCCTTTCTCCTGCTGCCCACCCCGCCTGATCCCAAAACGGAGGAGCCCGCTGACCCCACCATGTCATCAGACTCCAGCACCCCACCGGCGGTGCCACCCCTGCACTCGCCCAAGTCACCGGTGTGGCCCACCTTCCCCTTCCAGCGGGAGGGCAGCCGCATCTGGGAGCGGGGCAACCTCCTGCTGCGGGACCTGCCCAGCCCCCTGCCCACCAAGAGGACCAGGACCTACTCAGCGTAAGTACCTGGCTTGCGGGTTTGAGACCATCCAGTTGAGCTGCGGGCACCTGCAGTGCCTGCAGAGCCCTTTATAGCTGGTGCCCAGCATCACTGCACACACCTGCCCAGAGTGCTGGGAATGGCTGCTGTGTGCTCACCCCGGAACCCTCATGTGTTCACAGAAAGTGTCTCTCCCTGTGCTGCTGCCTGGGTGAGTGCCACCAGTGAAAAATCTCCTTCCCTTTCCTCCTGCAGGACAGCACGTGCCTCCGCTGGCCCCATCTTCAAGGGTGTCTGCAAGCAGTTCTCTCGCTCCCAGGGCCACGGGTTTATCACCCCAGAGAATGGCTCAGAGGACATTTTCGTGCATGTGTCTGAGTAAGTCCCAGGGCTGTGATGTGCTGGAAGACCCCAGGGGAGCCTTGCCATCAGCATGGGGCTGGAGACTCATGGGCTGGGGTGCAGACATCTCCATGGGGTGGAGATGGGTCTCTGCTTGTCCCGTACCCCCATCACCTGTGGGTTTTCTTTCCCAAGGTGCCACTGGTGGGTCAGGTGCCTACCATGGTCCTGGGTGGTCTGGGGCAGGGTCCATCTCTTGGCTGTGACCCCACCACCACCACCTCTTCTTTCCTCTCCTGCAGCATCGAGGGGGAGTACGTCCCGGTGGAGGGGGATGAGGTGACATACAAGGTCTGCCCCATCCCTCCCAAGAACCAGAAGTTCCAGGCGGTGGAGGTGGTCCTCACCAACCTGGCACCCCACACGAAGCACGAGACATGGTCTGGCCAGATCATCGGCTCCTAGGCGCCCGGGGGGCCGCCAGCCACCCAGCCCCGTGGAGCAAGCCTGCCCAGCCACTTGCCAGGGGTGTGGGGGGAGCCGAGGCGGCGGCGGGGCTGGAGCTGCCCCCAAACATGCAGGCATTTGCATTCAGTGTCTTTTATAGGGTTACGGTTTCCTTTCTCTGTGTGTGTTTGTAAGTGTCTGTTGAGGGGGACAGGGGAAGCAGAGCCCTCCCTGACTGTCCCCCAGCTCCGGGGGCAGCACTGAGCCCCGTGTTCCATTCCTTGCCCCCAAGACCATGAGGGACAGAGGAACCAGTCCTATCCCCAGCCCTCCAGCTGCACTGGGCTGAAGCAGGTGCTGAGAGCAGGAGGGAGTGGGGAGAGGCTGGGTGGCTTGGCCCACCCTCCTGAACTCCACTCTGGTAAGGTGGGCACCCCACTCGGTCCACAGTGGGACAGCAGCAGAGACAGGGAACAGGGACAGGACAGGGTGCTGTGGGGTGGCTCATCACTGTGCAGGGTCTGGGTGGCTGAGACCCATCTCCATCGCTGGCAGCTCACAGCACCCACCTGAGCCACATCCCTTCATCACAAGATCTCAGGTCAGCGATGCCAAGAGGAGGTGAGTGGTTTACAGAAAGCAAAAATTTAGTTTTAAGAGGCAAACAGAAGAACCTCTTTGAGTTGAGGGTGGCAGAGCACTGGAACAGGCTGCCCAGGGAGATGGTGGAGTCTCCCTCTCTGGAGACATTCAAAACACCTGGACACATTCCNAGTCTCCCTCTCTGGAGACATTCAAAACACCTGGACACATTCCTGTGTCACCTGCTCTAGGTGACCCTGCCTTGGCAGGAGGGTTGGAGTAGATGATTTCCAAAGGTCCCTTCCAACCCTAACAATTCTGTGATGCCCAATGGACATGAGAGTGGGAAGACCACTGGAAAGCATTCTATCCCAAACTATTCCATAGCACACATGAGGTGCCAGGATCCTCCAGCTGCTCCAGGCAAGGTCTGACTTGAAAATAGAGAATAATAATATAGAAAATAAACCCTAGGGGGTGTTTCTAAGTGAAAGAAAAGAACTGGTTTCTTCATGCACCCGAGCACCTAGAGCAGCAGCCCAGTCATGTTAAAGCTATCATTCCCAGCTCATCTGTAGGGAGGGACTGACACACTGTGGCACTGAGGGGAAGGACATGGTGACCTCTCCATTAGAAAGCACAATGGTGCAACAAGCTGGGATCGCAGCTACTCCTTCCTACCACAGGCTTGGAGCAAGTGGCTTTCCTGGCCTCCAGCCTTGGAGCAGCTCTGGTGAATAGCTTGAGCCTTAGCAGCCCCAGCATCTCTGGCCAAGGTGAAAGGGGGAGAGAGAAATGAGCCACATGTTCCCTCATGCACAAGTGTTAGGAGAAACGAAGTGAAAAAGGAGAGAAGAGGGAGCTCGGGACGGACACACTCACACTCTTTGGCCCTTTCAAATGCTTTCTGACCACAAAAGCATCTGCATCACTGCCCATGACAGCTGAACTGTCAAGAGAGAAGTTTCTCTGGAGGCGAGGAGGGTCTGGTGCCATGACCCCCCGCACACACAGGGAGTGCTGAGGGGCTGCTCAGCCAAGGCCCCCTCCTGCCACCCACCCACACTCACATGTCACATCCTGATCAGCTCTGTCAAGTGTTTTCTTAGTCTACCCTGAGCAGTTTCCAGAAATGGAACTGCTTTTCCAGGTGGGGGGAGAGGGTGGGACTTGGGCAGGGCTGCAGGGACCTGGCAGTCAACGCTCATTTGCTCTTTCTGGAAAGAAGATTTTGTGGCATTTCTGGACTGTGTCCTGGGGGGACTGGACACTGTGTCCTACAGTGCGGGGGTCATCATAGATTTCATAATCGTTCCCTCCCTGCAGGGGAATAGAAAATAGGGACAGCATCAGCAGGGTCTTGCCAGAACAACCTCATCTGCGAGTCTACATTTTGCTCTGTCCTGTGGGAAGCTGGGCTGGGAGCCAGTGGCTGGGCAGGCAGGGCTTTGTGGGGTTGCAGAGGAAGAGGCCCCCGAGATCCCACAAGAAACTGAAGAACCAGATGCCAAAAGGTATTGATTAGCACAAGATCTGAAGCAGATAAGCAGGCTTCCTTCCCTCCCCTGGGAAGAACAACAAACTGTCAAACCTAACAAGATGTACCAAGAAATTGTAAAACGCTGAGAAAACAATTAAGACACAACTTCTCCCACTGGAAAACATATATACTTTTTATATATATATATATATATGTATAGCTTTGTAATAAAATCCGAATTCATGTCACATACAAAGAGTAATTCTCATTCTGTACACTACAGGGCTTTGCTGGCCCAGGGGGGCAGAAGAGGCTGGGCTGGGAGCTCTGCTCCCTCCCTCTTCAGTGCCAGGGGAGGAGCAAAGAGAAAGATGGGGAATGTCCTAGATCAGCAAAGCTTGCCCAGGAGCCTGGGGTTAACCCCTGCCCTGCCTGTGGAGGGGCTAGCAGAAGGTGGGATGGGGACATTTGGGGAGCAGAGGCTGCCAGCATCTGGAAAGAGCTGAGTGGATGATCAAGCTGATCTACAGCAGCAAGGAAGCATCATCCCCCACTGCTCTAACGAGAAGGTGAAGCTGCTCCTGCTGTTGAGGAGTCCTCTCCTATGTGCCAGGGGCTTGTGTTCTGGGTTGTGCAGTTCACAGGAGTGGCTGTTGCCCTCCCACGGGTGCTGGCACAAGGAAAGCAATGCTGCTTCCCAGCGCAGTGAATCCAAGATGATTCCCCATGAGCCAGCAGACCTGCTGCCATCACAAGAGCATCACAAACCTGGAGCACAGGGCAGCATCTTCCCCACACACACCACTAAGGGTCTGTGTTGGCACCAGTGGAACCATGGGTCACATAGGACCCCTGATGGAGCAGCAGGACAGAAAGCAGTCACATGTGGGGCAAGTGGGGCATACTCACAGGGGCTGTCTCGTTCCCAAAGAAGTGGGTGATATCAAATCTCTCATCATGGAGCACATTGAGGCAGTAGCGCTTGTCCCAGCCCTCTGGGAAGACATCAAAGCTGATCATGCCACCTGCCAGGAGAAGGGAGGGCATCAGACAATGCTGCTGGGAGTTGGTAGCGTGTCCCCCATCCTGGGATGGGCAGGAGGATGGCAGGGGGCTGGATGTCTGTGGGGAGCCCCCACCCCAAACAGCAGCTCTGCCTTGGTGTTCCTCATGGCACCTGGCTAGGATAGTGGCAGAGGCTGTTCCTATGACGACAGGCTGCAGTGCCACCAGCATGGCTGGAGTGACATTAGCACAGCTTCCCTGCAGGCAAGCAGGAACCAGTGGGTTCTTCCCAAGAGAGGCATCTTTTGGTGGGAGATTTTGGGTCACGCCTTGCAGACAGCAGCAGCACATTCTGTATCCCAACAGGGGACAACGACCTTGGAGACTGGCACAAAACTCTCTCCCAGACCCCTGTCTGGACATCACTGGCCCTTCTAAAACCACTGTTCTGATGCTCCTTAACCGTGCAGGGACTGGGGTCTCCTGCACACTGATCAAGGACCAAGGACCTTGCCATGGAGGTACCACAAACCCATCAACATCACTGGGGCACGATCCTGACCTGTCACCTCTTGACACAAGAGTTAATGAGGGTTGCCAACATCTGGAGAGGCACTGAGTCAGATGTGACCAACATGCAGTGGGAAGGGAGCTTTCCCAGGGAGCATTCATATGGACATGGACACCCACAGCCACCAAGGGTTAACAGATTTCCAAACCCTTGCTCTTAAACCAGGCAATTTACCCCAGCACTTCGCTGCCTTTCGGGGGTGCTTGGAGGCAGTACCTTCCCCATCCCCTCAAGTTGCCCACTGTGTCCACAGGCTGCAGAGAGACCCTTGTCCCAGCAGCAAGACAGGAGACATGTTCCTCCCAAAATAAAGCCTGCAACTTAGGCCACACTTATGTTCAGGTGTCACTCAGAGCCAGAGGTACAGGGGTTTGAGTTGGATGTGTGTCTTCCTGCCAGTCAGCTTGTCTTCTCTAGGCAATCTACTGGAGTATCCACCAGATATTCCTGGAGTTTCACACTCCAAATCCTGGAGTTTCACACTCTCCTTCTTAAGTGATAATCCTACCTCTCTCAGGAAGGGGGTGAGTAGATAGATAATCACATGGACAGTCCCTGCTGGAGGAGAGGCACCAATGCCCCGGGTTGTTCAAACATGCAAGTCCTGATGCCATGCACCTCCCCTTCCTGGCTGTTTGGAGTGTCCCTGTTGGTTTAGGGATCCTGAACCAAGCATCCTTGGAGCCTGAGAAACTGCAGATGGAGCCTGTGTCCAGCTTGGAGCAGAAAAACTGGACAGGGCACTGTGATAAGGATGGGAGCAAGTGCCCTACGAGCTCAGGGGTGCAGATGTCCTCAGGCTTGCAGCAGGATCCAGCATCAGAGCAGGAGCTAAACTTGGTGACATCCTCTCGTCCTGCATCCAAAGCCATTTACCTGTTGATACATATAGTTTGAGCCAAAGCTGCAAGATGCTTATATAGCTTGAGTTAGAAGATATCTATATAACCTGAATCATACCTATATATATGTATATCAATATAATCTGAATTATAACTTTATATACAATGTAATGGCTATTATATAGTTAACAAGATGCTTCATGCTGAATAAAAGAAAAGAAAAAACACACCCTCACCAACTGGACAGTTTCAAAAATGGACAAGTGCTGATGAAAAACTGGCAAAGGTGAAGGCGAAGCTGATAAGCCACAGAAAGAAGACTCTAAAGTGGTTAGAACTGAAATGACTAAAGAACACCATAACTGTGCATGCTCTGAAGACAAAGTTGAAAAGTTCAAGTGCGACGAAGACCTTGAGCCTTCATCACATGCAGACCCTCATGACCACTGAATTGGGGAGACACAAGTGCCCTGCAAAGAATTACCTAATCACCATGAGCTCATGTTATGTAAATCAGTTCTAGCACGTATGTGATGACATAGTAACACTTAGCATTATTTTCTGTATAAATAAACCTCAGCACTTGACAAAGATGAATGAGTTAGGTGGAAAGATCCCCCTCACTTCCAGCGCTGCAAAAAACAAATACCTGCTCTATAGACACCGGTCTATGGGGTTTTATTTCTAGCCTATCTTTCGGGCATCACTGTGAAAAACACTGCCTTTCACTGCATTCTAGCCCTTTAAACAGAGTTGGGCAGCAAGAAGGGGCTCCTGATACCAGCTGCAGCAGGTAGGAAATCAAAGAGAGAAGAGGTGGTATGAACCAGTCGGCGTTGTCACTTGCCTAGGTAGAGCAAGGGCCTGGGGGGCTGTAGGAATATTGCCTCTGGGCCTTGCATCCTCCACAGCCAGGGAGAAGGCACATGAAGCTGGCCGGGCAGAAGAGCTACATTTCTGTGTGCCATTTTTTTGGATACCTGACCTGAGACACCCCACATTTTCTTTGTGGAGGAGCGGGGGGCCCACAGCTCCACTTTGTGTTTTTATACAACAGCCTGGGTTCTTGGTGGCAGCTTCCCAAAGTCCGAGGAAAAAGGCCCATTGTCCTGCTCTCACACCCTGTGCCTGAGGGGACGAAGCAGTGGGGACCTAGTCTCTCTCTGCTGTGACAAATCTCTGGTTTGTGCCATTGCTGCGGGCAGCACAGGATGCCCCTGGCAGGATGCTGAAGGCAAGCAAAGGCTCTCAGAGAAAAGCTCTTGGCACATCAGAGGGCCTGGGGTGTCACCCACTGCCTCAGCCTCACCACCTCCTTGCCCTTTGGCTGGGCTGCCACATGGCACCTTCTTCTCTCACACTGTGCACAGGTCTTCTTCCAGCATCATCCCCACAACTTAAACACCTTTGTTTTATTCCCTGTCCTGGCCAGATCCCCACCATTGCTCAAGCCCCTCCTTCAGCTCCTCGCCTTTGGTAAGCTGGCTGTCAGAACCACCCCTCGAAGCAGCCCTGCAAAAGCCCATGGCAGGGAGCTGCAAGCTTCTTACCCCTTGTCAGTTCTTCCTCCAGGAAGAAAGATGTTTCCCTTGCATGCTACTGTCCCAAGAAAACCACAGAGCCGAGATATGCATTAGGCTCCCATCTCATTCCTAGAGAAGAGTGCCTGGGGCTCTGCTGGCTGCCCTGCTGCTGCTGCTTGAGCCAGAACAGACCCACTGGGCAGCAGTGGGCTCCACTAACTGAAATTAAGGCAGGGGTAATGACACGGGATGGAAACTCGCCTGTCTGTCTGGCTGGCTCCCAGGGAGGGAAATCTGCAGCATGGTTTATTCTCTGCATGGATGCAGATGTCCTGGATGCAAACAAGTCTCCCCCGTGGCAGCTCTCCAGGACTAAAAGCTCCTTCTGCTCTTCCCAGGGTTTCCAGACACTCAGAGTGAACAGCTGGGATTCCTGCTCCCCTTCACAGAATCTTATAGGAAACATAAAAAAGGCAATGCCAAGGAAGCCCTCCCTGCTTACTTCAAGAGAAACGCAGGCCTTTGCCAGCAAACTCCCTCTGCAAGGCTGCCACAAACTTCTCCCGTATCCGCTCCTTCTGTGGAGGATAAGGAGGAGAGGGAAGAAAAGAGGGTTTGAACAATTAGATGTTGACAGTCTCCCAGAATCCACCATAACCTGCCTGCTGGGCAACTCCGCTCCCTCCCTACCTGCACTGGGCCCCAGTGTCCTGCCCATTTAGCCAGTTCCACCAGTCCTGCCCAGCGTCCAAGTACACCACTACCACCTCACTCCACTGGGAGAAGCAGATCCCAGACCTTCCTCGGCAATGAAATGCAACTCCTTCAGTTTCCCAGAAGCCCAGTTCATGACCCAAAGTCTCCAATTTTGCTTAAAAAGTCTTGCAAAGACCAACTGATCCCTCAACCCCAAGAAAGCTTCCCCAGGCAGAGGCTGGTATGAGCATGGGCCAAATCCTCCAGAGACCTGCTCAGCAGATCTGCCACGGCCCTCCCAGCCTGGAAAGCCCACTAGTTTCAGCTCTGTTGGGGCTGGAACAGTGGGAGAGGTAAGATAGCTGCTGGGCCATATTTTGGTACTGTAAATGAGGAAACACGCTGCTCAGTAACTGCCTTGTTCCCTGGGGCTCTTCCACAGCACAGGGAATCCTGCTGGCCACTCCCTTGCATTGGTTGCCCCCAATAAAATAAAATTTCTTCCATTCATCTGCGTCTTCCCTTGGGTTTTCTGACTCCCAGTCCTGTCTCCACCTTGTTGCACATGCACAGCTTGAAGCTGGAGCTCCCTTCTCCTTGGGGCGGGGGGGAGCACTTAAGACCTGAGATCTGTGGTCGTGCAAAACCAGCAAAGGGGAGGGTGAGCCCCAGTCTGGCCCATGTACCTTGTCCAGCTCAGAGAACTTGATTCGCTCCCCTGGGGTGTAGCTCTGTCCAATGGGGGAAATGTTCAACATCCCACTGCGAAACTCAATGAAGGTCCCTCTGTGGGTGGGCAAAGGCACAAGGTTACTGGGGCAGGGAGAGAAAAACAACCTTTTCAGGAGAATGGCTGCTTAGTGAGGCTCTGCAAGAAGATGCAGGAGGAGAGAAGCTATGCCTAGTCATGAGTGCTTCACACCAGCCACAGATCAGGCATCAACAACTGCTTAAGGTCCCAAAGGGCTCACAGTTTTATAAAAACAGACCGTGAGAGAAGAGGAATAAACAGTTCCTCTGTGCTCTGCGGATAGGCTGGAAGCAATGAGCTATGGGGAGATGACAGGTAATGTTTTCTAACGTTGTGACAACTGCAAGGACAGCTATTGCCTGGCCTGGACCAGCTCCCTGATCAGACTGTGGCACCTCTAGCCCATGAGGCTTTTAAGAAATGCTGTGCGGGCCAGGTGAAGCTGGCAGTACCTCAGGGCAGTGGGATGGCCCAGGTTGGTGTAACTCACTGTTGATGTCCAGCAGCAGGCTGAGGAGCAATCGGGGCCTCCTCGTGGGACACAAATCAGGGTCTTTGTACCTCCTTTTTGACCCCTGCACCTTTGCCTGCAGCTCTTATCTAAGCTTGCACAGACAAGATCCAGTTCCTGCTTGCCACCCTCACTTTGTGCTGGGGTCACTTCTCAGCCGCTTCCTCAGTGTGCTGGTTGAAAGCACTGAGCTGGCAGAAAACTGCTCCCTTCTTTTCTCTCTGCTAAAACCCAGCTACTTCTGTTTGCTTACTGAGGAGCCAGACAGGTATACCAGCACTGGTGGGGCAGATGCAACATGGGATGGCAGCCCTGCCAGTGTGAAAATAGATTGAAACTCTCATGCAAACCTACCTGGAGCAGGG
>VZRN01001463.1:3086-16162 GCA_013397935.1 Dasyornis broadbenti | reverse complement strand
AAAAAAAAAAAAAAGGTAAGGAAGCAAAAGAGTTCCTGAAAGCCCCTGTGTTGGCATTAAGGAGAGGGTTGTACCTGCTCACATCCAAATATTGATTGTTTTAACTCTGCACATTTTTTTCTGAATCAGGAGAAACAAAGCCCTATAGATGCAACAAGTACTGTGGCTCAATGTTTTCAGACAGAAGCATAAAATCATCTTCATTTCCTGGTTGTTGCCAGGGAAAGTAAACAGGGAAATTTAAGTGGCCATCCTAGAATCCTGGAATAGTTTGGCTTGGAAGGGACCTTCAGAGATCATGTAGTTCCAACCCTCCCTGCCTGAGTGCT
The DNA here is from genome assembly GCA_013397935.1 of Dasyornis broadbenti. NCBI lineage: Eukaryota > Metazoa > Chordata > Aves > Passeriformes > Dasyornithidae > Dasyornis > Dasyornis broadbenti. The sequence goes on along the minus strand of VZRN01001463.1, from coordinate 15,833 downwards.
GGGGGCACTCAGTTCCCGCATGCAAGTTTGATGTCGGAAGCGCAAATGGAGCCCGGGTGTCATCTGCGGGTGGGCTTGGACCCGCACTCGACTGATGGCATGGACATTTCCACACCTGATTTGTGCCCAGGTCCCTTCTCAGCTGCTCCTGGTGTGGTGAGGTGATGGAGCCTGCAGCAGAGTGATCTTGCACAGACCAGCCAGCTGCTCACTGCAGCCCATGGTGCTTGTTTTCCAGGTGCTGTCATCCACTGCCTCAGACCCTCAGAGCCTGATGAGGATGAGGGGATTGAGTCAGTTCTCAGAGGTGGGGCACCTTGCCTTGGGAATGGAGGAGGTAAGAGGGAATCTGTCTCACTTCCATGTTTCCAGTGTGGAAAGTGGTTATGTAGCCCCCACTCCCACTGGTGGCCCTCAGCATTGCCCACAGAGGGGTCTCTGATCCCTCCAAGCCCATCACAAGTTCTGCTGAAGCAACTGGTCACTGGAGAGGCCATGTGGGATATTTTGTAGGGCTGCCCCAGGACACTCCCTGTGCAGCACCTACGGAGGGCATTGCTGCCACGTACCTCATCAGGTGGTTGGCAGGAAATTTTTGTAGGAACTTCTGCTGCAGCAGCTTGAGAGAGCAGCACGTAAATCACAGAGAGAGGGAAAAGCCTCAGAAGTCAGATGAGCTGGTGTCTCGGGTTCGAGACAAGGTCAGGAAGAGAACACTTTGACTAAATGCCTGCCCCCACAGAGAGGGGCCTTTGGCACCTCCTCCCCCCACCACAGCAGAACTTTCTGGATGACAGTAAAAAAAAAACAAACCTATTTACAAAACAAAACAAAGCAAAATGCCCACAGAACACAGGAAAGAGCAAAGGACTTATTAAACCTGAGTGAACAGTCTGATGGGCTTTAGTGTCCTGGTTTTCTTGGAAGTAGCTTCTCCCTCCCCCATCTCCCCCCCCCATCCCACCCCCGGGGGTCCTGCAGGTCCGGGCGACGTCCCTCAGGTGGCTTCTTAGAGGATTCTTGTTTGGGAAACAGGCCCCTCCAGCTATGACTGCACTTTAATCCAAGCCACAGCTGCTCTTCTGCATCCATTTCCACACTCAACACCTCGATCTCTCCTCCGCTCCCTCTAGGTTTTCGATGTCCAGCCACTGTATGGTGTGCTGCCGCCGGGCCAGAGCCAGTGCGTCTCCTTCACCTTCTTTGGCCACGCCAACATTGTTGCCCGTGTCACAGCACTGTGCCACGTGGAGGGAGGCCCCACCTACGAGGTGGTGCTGGCCGGGCAGGCTTCATGGCCCAGCTACCAACTGGATGTGAAGGAGATTGATGTGGGGCTGCAGGTACTACACGCTTCTCCTGGCACAGCTCCTTGTCTTGGAATCATGGCCAGTGGGTTCCTGCCCACCTCGATCCCAGGCTTTCTCCCTTTTTCAGCTCCTTTGTTAGCTCTGGGGCTTGGAATACAACCTTTGAGGGATATGTTCAGCATCCAAGCTGGTTTTTAAATGGCCTTCCCCACCCCTCTCCTCCCCTTGGCCAAGGGACTTAACATGCCCCTCTTCAAGGGACTCAACACTGCCTCCTGGGGAAGGCAGGATCCCAGTGAAGGTGTCCAGAGGGACATATCCCTGAGACAACTCTCCACTGATCTGCTCCTAAAGCGTGAGCTCCAAGGAGATGCTCTTGTCTAATGCTCTTGCTTGATACACAAAATAATTCAGGGAGGAAGTTGGGCTTTTAGTCACTGTAGCTGAAGAGAATGTCCCAGACTAATCCCCACTTTACTTCTTTTCAGTTAAAAGCCCACTGATATTTCCAGCTTCTGGCCCTGTCTGTGTTGCCCTGTGTGTCTCTCTTATTGCCTGTATGTTTCTTGCCAATGTTTGCATGCGGGTGTCTTTTCTTCTGGAATGCCTCAGTGCCACCTCCTTTGTTTCTCCTGACTGTGACTCCTCAGAGTGCAGAGGAACTGGGTCCCCTGGTTGATTTGTTACTGGCCCTTACATGGTTTTACCACCGCTCTGTAGTTGTGTGGTTGCATTGTGGCTGTTTGCTTTCAACCCCATGAAAGAGGAAAGAGATTCCCAGCAGCAGGCCTGTATCTACAACTTCCCTCTCCTCTATCCTTTCTCCAGATGTTTAACAAAGTTCTTGAAGAAGAGGTCACCCTGCGGAACACTGGGATGGTTGAATTCACCTACGTGGTGCGAAACGCCAGCACTGGCACTGCAGCAAACCTTCTGCCTGGTGTGCCCGTGGTCATGCCCACTACAGTGAGTAGCATAAGTGATTGGCTCTGGCCCTATGTCAGGTGGCCCAGGAGTGGGTTAAAGAAAAGAGGGGCAGAAAAGGAGAAAAAAAAAAAGCAGGGGGGAAACCCTAAACTCAGCCCTGAGAGACAGGACTGTAAGCAATTGCTGCAGAGGGCAGAGAGGTCAAGGAAGTGCTCACCCAACAGACTCCCTTATGGCCTTGACTGGTGGGTACCACTGGCCAGAGGCACAAATGCTGAGCTCTCTGGCTGTGCTGACACTGGATGCTTGCTGCTGGCTCTTCTGAGGGTCACCTTATTCCTTATCCCTGCCTCCCCACTGCCAGCACTAAGCAGCATTTACACGTATTCCTTGCTTGGACTTGAAGCTCCTTTGCTTCAATTGTCACAGCCTCTTTGCTGGTCCCTCCCTCCTCCAGCTTTGCTTCTCTGCAGCAGCTTTGTGGGGCAGTGAGAGGGCCAGGGAGGAGCAGGGCTGGAAGAGCAAGGAGAAAAATTTGCAGCATCCCACCATCCCAGCTTCTCAGTCTTGCCTGGATGTTTTGGAGCTTTAGTAGTGTTCCTGTCTTTGACCCTCTTTGGAATGGGAAGAGGAAGCCAAATGGCTTTCACATTTTTTTATGCTTGTCTTGTCCAAGGGATAACACGCTGGTGCCCTCTTCCTGCGAGCATCCACAGACACAGCTCCGCATGGGCTGTGTGGTCAGTTGCTGTAGCAGCATCCTAGTGCTGGCAGCTTGGCCTGGTTCCCTTTGGCTGCAGCGTGTTGCATGCTGGAGTAACTCAGGGGACCGAGTGACAGGGTTTGTCCTGCTCAGCTGCTTCTCCCTGCAGTGGGAACAGGAATGGGGAGCAGAGGGTCCAGCCCAGTGTGCAGGAACGAGGCAAGGAAAGCTGTGGCTGTGTCCTATCACCCAGAGCTATGCTTTCTTTCAACCTGGCTGGTGTGAGCCCAGTCTGGGGCTTGGGCAGCATTTCTGGAAGCCCAAAGAGGAGGTGCCCTTCCTGCCATCACTCTCATCCCCAGATCTCATCCTAGTCTCTGCTCCTGCATTTCCAGACATGTATGTTTGCAGGAAACCATGCATTGGGATGCACTCATGCACCATTAGTGTAACTGCAGAGGCAGAAGGTGTTTTTGTTGGGATCATTAATAAGGGGTCAGGCCCTTCAACACCAGCCTGGAATTGCTGATGTGCTGTGACAGGGGTTGCTGGCCCTTCTGAGAGTGCAGGCACTTCGCTCCTCTTTCGCAGAGCCTGGCAAAAGAGTTTTTATTTGTTGCGTGTGCCTCCTGCTGGCAGAGGGCAAATGCCGTGAGCAGCAGAGCTGTGCTCACATCAAGCTATGCTGGGGGTGCAGCCTCGTGAGCCCTTGGGAGGACACACTCCATGCCAGGGTTGGAGGCGTGAGCTTTTGGGCACAAGGAAGTGAGAAGGTGATGTGGTCTGATGTTTTCTTCTAGATGAGAACCTGTCTTCTCAGCCTGTCTGTCCCCTCAGCCACCCCCCGTCAAACCTTCTCTGATGCATTCCCTTCATCCTCTCCCATCCCTGCAGGGTTCCATTGCACCTGGCAAGAAGCAAGTGTTGAAAGTCTATTATCTGCCAGGAAGACTGAGAGTCTTCTGCAGCTCTTTCCAGGTCCAAGTGAGTCATCTGGAGCCAGTAGAAATCCTCCTGAAAGGAGAGGGAACCTTCGCTAGGATTACTGTGGACCTACCCTGGATGTTGAAAGGTGAGCACTGCCTGTCTTCTTCCAGGAAGATCCCCTGTTTTTTTCCCCTACCATAGCCCATCGGGCAGCTCACACCCATCTCCACCAAGTCTGGAGGCTGCAAGGCTGCCAGACCAACACTTGACCTCTCTGGTTGCTTCCTGAGTCTTGAGCAGTTGAGCCCGTTTGGGCTTTCTCCCAGGAACCATCCTGCAGATCTTGCCAGCACACTGCTGGAGGCCTGGAAAGATGATGGCTAGGCAGAAGAGCTTGGGAAAACAGTAAGAGAGGCTGGCAGGGCTTTTGGCAGGGTTGGATTTGCGTGACATTGCAGGGAATGAGAGAACGAAGATAAGTGAGAGTGAACATGAGGATTCAGAGAGGAGCAGCAGCATCTACTTTTCAGAGATGGCTTGAGGGGTTTGTTTCTGGAAAAGGCCAGTGTTGGGGATGATGCCTGATGATTTTTTGCCTTTTCTTTTTATATACCCTTTTATACATTTTTATACCCTTTTTATATTTTCTGTACCATTTATATACTCTTTGTACCCTTAGCTTACATCCTTGCAATTTTTGTAGTCTGATGTTCTAGCTTAGTCCTGCAAGGCGAAAAGACCAAACATTCGCAGCAGGAAGCCAGAGAGCTCTATACTATCTCAAAACTCAAGGCTTCAACCTTAGTTGAGGCCTTCTCTCTAGAACATATTTTGTAAACTGAGCTCTAGCCTCATTTAGGGAGGAGTGGTTAGAATAGGGGGACAATTACTTCATTTATTAAGTTTCTTACTGGAGAATTTTAGACAGAAATGCTAATTTGCAAGGTCCATAAAATTGTATATGCGTTACACAGTGAGTGTGCATCTTGACGTGTTCCACCTTTGAAGAATTGTGCACCCAGAATCCTGTTAAAATACCAAAGTAAAACCCTTGTACCCCTTTTTAACTGTGTCTGCGTCATATTTCTACCAGCCAAAATGCAATAAGGAAGTGGGACTTCCCATCTTAAATGGGGTTGGCAATGCACCCACACTTCTATTTGTGGATAATTTTTCCTTCAGGAAATGAAAAATACGAGAAGATACTGAAAGAGATAAGAAGAAACATGAAAATACACATTGAGGGCAATGAACCCTCTTCTCTGTGCAACACTATGGACCTGGAGCAACGCATGGATGACTCTGATGACAAGAAGGGGGAGGAGGAAGAGGAGGAGGAGGAGGAGGAAGAGGAAGAGGAGGAGGAGGAAGAGGAGGAAGAAGAGGAAGAGGAGGAAGAGGAAGAGGAGCAGGAGGAGCAGGAGGAGCAGGAAGAGGAGGAAGAGGAGGAGGAGGAGGAAGAGGATCAGTATTCACTCTCAGAGGAGCAGTATTCACACTCAGAGGAGCAGTATTCACTCTCTGTAGAGGACTCGGAGGAGGGTTTGTTTCTGGGAGAGGCTAGTGTTGGGGAAGTGGGACTTCCCATCTTAGATGGGATTGGCAATGTACCCAGTCTTCTATTTCTGGATAATTTTTTCCTTCAGAAAATGAGGAGATACTGCAAGAGGAAGAAGAAATGCAGAGCAGTGAATCATCTTATCCATGGTCATCTGTGACCATAGAGTCACCCATGAAGTCATCCATGGACAAGTCTGGCACCGTTGTAAGAACAGCTGCTCCCCCGTTTGGCAGATGCCACCTTCCCCATGTCACTAGAGCCCCTTGCACCCCATAGCAGCTTCCAGGTGCCCTGATGGCACTTGGGACCTTCCTGCCTGCACCTGGCCATGACCATGTGTCTGCGCAGCATTGCCCCAGGGGCTGCCCCTCTGGTCATGATCCCTTATGGAGATGCACCGACTTCCTGGCTACCCCAGGGAGGGATCCTGAAGGCTGTGCTCAAGGGATGGAAGGAGATGTAGATCATTGCTGGGAAGCTGGCTGTTCCCAGCCCAAGCCCTGCAAGGCTTACAGATCTTAACAGCAGCAGCTTGACTGTGCCCTGGGACTGTGCTGGCAGTGCTTTTTTCCAAGCTGCTTTGTCATTGGCTGAGGGCAAGCAATTATCTGGAGCTCTGGAAGATTCCTGGCTTGTCTGTCTCTCTGGCCAGATCAGCTTTTCTAACAGTGGCTGGGCAGGCAAAGATGCTGGAGTTACTTCCCTGGAGATGAGGTCCTGGCTAAGAGAGCAGGAGGTGTCACAGACACTGAGCAGCCAGACAAGAGGACCATATCCCCCCTCTCAACAAGAGCGGGATGGGATCCTTTTTCAGATGCAAACCTTGGGAAGGACCTTTGCTAACCAGACACTGTCTTTTTTATCCTCAGGAAGAGACTTGGATGCAGATGCAGATAGAGGAGAAGCTGATAGAGAATCGTATTCTGGAGCTGGAGAGAGTTGTCACCTCCCGTGCCCCGAAGGACAGGGTCTTTAACAAGCGCATACGTCAGAGTCTTGTCAAGTGAGTAGGGACTCACATCGCCATCTCCAGGTGCCCCGTGGGTAACATCCAGCAGTGTCCCCCGCTCCTGAGAGCTCCTTGTGTCTACAGAGCTCAGAATAGCTGGGGATTTCAGAAAGGGTCTGGTCCTGGTGGCTGTTGACACACTCTCTGTGAGCAGCTGAGTGTCCTTTGTTCCCCAGCATCATGCTGAGCTTGGGACTGCTCAGCTCCCCACAAGTGTGGGGCTCTGTTCCTAGAGCTGAGGGGGTCCAGTGCAGACCATCAAGCCCTTCCAGGCAGCACAGACACAGTTCCTGCTGACAACTGTAAGCTGCCACTTTGATTCCAGCTAACAGAGCAAACTAATCAGCAAAAGGAATCACACAGGTTGGCAGACCTTTGGAAACCCTAAATCAAGTGTTTTGGATGCTTGTGAGATGGCAGGACTTACCTAGGTAACTTTCCCTTTGCTCCTTTATAATGCAGCACAGGCACAGAAGGCTCTACTTCAGGAAGAAGATGCTCTGCAAAACAGATCATTCATATGCTTTCCTGAGTTGGATTGCCCTAGGAAAGTACCTTCCTGTGAATTTTGTACACCAGCCTTAGCAGCTTCATTGAGACCAGTGGAGGCACAGTGTACTTACCTATAGTGGTTTTTCATAGCAGAGCAGCTGTGACCAGTGTCCATTTTAAACTAATTTTATTTTGAGATACCATTGGTAGCTGATAAAACCTAGGACTTAGTCACTCCTTGTGACTTCTCAAAGTCATTGCCAGGTGGTCAGGCCCTGGGTTTCATAGGCTTGAGTTTTTACAGCAGTGAATATGGAATTATCCACTTTATTTGTATCTTCCATCCACTTGAAGATGTAGCCAGGCTGTGGTTTAAGGACTGTCCTTACTCCTTCTTCCAGCATTGAGCTGCCTGAGTACGTCCTGAACATGGGCTGTGTCCGTTCCAATGAATCTGTGAGTCGTATTGTGAACATCAGCAATCCTGGGTTGGTCCCAGTGTCCTTCCAGGTCAATGGAAGTGTCCTGCATGGCACAGGTAACCAGTGCTGGAGAGACGTCCTGTGGACATGAAGAAGCTGTCTTGAACAGATTAGCTTCAGCTACTAAATAAGCGGCAGGGTTTTGAGAGTTTTCCTCTTGGTGCCCCTGTTGGGAGCTTCAGAGCCTGAACTCTCCTGGCCAGCCATGCCCAGGTAACTGGTCTGCCTGTGATTGCCCTGATGCTTCAGTGCAGGAGCCAGATGGGCTCATCAACCTGGTCACCTCTCAGCATCTTCTACCCTTGGCTCCCATGAGCATTGAGCATAGAGTTTCTCTGAGCACTCAGTGAACTTGTATTGCAAACTCATGGGATCTGTCGTGATTTAGAAGTGCTTTGTTTAGAGTTCACACTGTCACAGCACTTGTGTTAAGTCTTTACTGAGAAAATAGACTGTGATATCCTCTGGTGGATCAACAGAGGCTTCCAAATGAGGCCTTGAGGAAAGGCTGTGCTTCCATCAAACAGTGGTTCACTGTGTCTAAGGGGAGCTTGGGTGCCTCCTCTAAGCTGTCACAGAAACAGCACAGCATGGGGGAATCTTGGTTGGAAATTCTCCTTTGGAGAACTCTGCACAACCCTCCCTGAGATGCCTGAGGAAGGAATTGCTGGAGCTCCTCAGCTGATCTCTTTTGGTTTTACCATTCAAGGTGGACCCTGGATGCTAGCTGTGAAAGCCCTTTCTCTTTGAGTGGTGGATGACAAGGGAAAAAAGGCAACAGCATCTCTGGAGATGCAGAAAGGTCTTTCCCAGAGATGCCAGCCAGGACACCTGTATGACCTTAACAAGCTTGTGACACATTCCCTCTTGCTTATGTATCTCAGCTGCTTTATTTTCCTCCGTTCAAGGTTTCAGCGTGGAACCAGACCAGGTGCAGGGCCTGACCTACTGCCACTCCTGCAAACTTAAAGTGCACTTTAATAGTGCCAAGCTGCATTTGGGAAAAGTGGATGTGGTCCTGCCCATCAAGGTACCACACCTTTTTGGGCAGGCAGCAGGCTGGGCACAGCAGCAGATGTCACCTGGACTCTCAGCTGAATCCTCTGTCCTTCTCTAGGTGGCAGGAGGCTACACAGTCCGCATCCATATCTCTGCCACTGTGATTGACTCCTGCAGCGAGGAACTGAAACCGATCTTCTCCACCAAATTCAAATTACCCTCAGAGAGATTGGAAAGCTATGACAAGAGCTCAAGGAGCTCTGAAACACCTTTTAACTTTTCTTTGTCAAGGTGATGATACAGTTGGGGTCTCTGGATTTCAGCTGAAACCAAGGAGTCTTAGTGCACCCAAAAATCATATCTTGTGGCTCCTACACAAAGATGCTGGAGAGTTTTGGTTGCTGCCCCAGGGATGAGGAATGCTCACTTCAGCAGTAACATCCTTACATTAATAGTTGCACAATCTCCATTTTTCCAGTTGGGAAAGGGAAGTGTAATCATTTACAGCGGCCCAGCAGAGAGCTGTAATGCTGACCAGGGGAAAGGGGTTTTGCTCACAGGCTGGTGTCCAACATCTCTCCAGGGCCTCTTCAGCTGAGGGGCTCCCCCAGCATCATGCTGGGTCTGGTGGAAGAGGTGGGAGGGTTATTCCCACTTGGGAAATTCGAGGAGCAATAGCTGTGCTCCCTCTCAAAGCTGCCTTTGCCTGTGGCCACCCCACCCTCCCTACTTCGAGCTCTCAGATAGATACTGCCATAATCAGATTATAAGATTTCTGGGCCCCTTGCTGACTTTGAAGACCTTGTGATGTGTTCTCTTTTGTGACTGAGAGATATATTTGTATTTAAGTGTTTATACCTATAAAGTGAGCAGAATATTCAGAGTCAGTGAAGGCACCAGTGAATTCTTCTTCACGTGCTGTGTAAATAGCAAGAAGGGCAATTGAACTGATGAACCTGCTGATTTCCAAATGCCTTTATTCAGGATAGCCCTCATTTACTTTTCTTATTGGTGGATGATTCCATGAAGCATTCTCTCCTGTTCTGGAATACAGATGTTAAGCAGGAAAAACTGTTATTTTAAAAAAAACTTTGCCTATTTCTATACCTGTATGGTTGAAGTGGCATGGTTTCTTCTCCAGTGATGCTGCCTACTTTGTGAGTTCACCTAAGGATGGAGAAATTGAATCATCCAAATGTTCTTCAGAAGACAAACCTTTAAAGGGTCAGTCCTGAAGTTCTCTCTGAAACTGGGAAGCTCCTTATGATGAAGTTTTCTTTTGCTAAGCCAGTGAATGCTTTTACATGTAATCATATGGAATTTTACTCACTCTGAAGGACTCAATGAATAAATTGAAGAACCTACTGAGTGATAAGAACCACAAGGATTGGCATTGGCACACCTCGTTTACAAATAAAGTGGGGAAAATAACATCTCATGTGAAGAAATCTGTGAATGCTGAGCTCTGTACCCAGGCGTGGTGCAAATTTTATGAGATCCTGTGCAGTTTTTCCCTTCTTCCAGAAGAAGCTCTTCAGGATGGAGAACTGAATTCTGTCCACCTCTGTGAAGCACCTGGAGCTTTTATAGCCAGCCTTAACCACTACTTGAAGTCCCACCATGTCCCTTGTCGCTGGAATTGGGTAGCTAATACTCTAAACCCGTATCATGAAGCCAATGACACCCTTATGATGATCATGGATGACCGTCTGATAGCAAATACCTTACCTTGGTGGCATTTCAGCCGAAGTAGCACTGGGGAGAGTCGCAGACTAGTGGAGAGAAGACTCTTGGTCAGATGTGAGATGTATGACACTGATTATGTGGATAATGATGACTAAACATATTGCTAATACAGTATCTAAATATTGTCGATGCAGTATAAAATATAAGCAGGTCTAAAGGGTTATAATATAAGCAGGTTTGGCTAGAAATGTACAGGTTTACAGTCTTTGGCATTGCAGAACTCACACTGACAAAGCAACAAAGCACCTATGGAGCTACTTCAGGATTTTATGTCCAGACATGACTGGATTTTAGTCGGATCTGCAGTCAGAGTGAAAGGAACAAGAAGGAGATGTCTTTACAAACAAATTGTGAGGCCTGCTGGTAGATAAGGCCAGATACTGACAGGTGAAAGAAGCAATGGCAGGGACCATAAATTCCATAGGAATTCCATTAATTGACACAGACTGTTACTCACCCAAGACAGTGTTAAATCCCTGGACTTAGAGAAAAAGAACAGAGACACGAAACAAAAGAGGGAGAGCAATGTACATTAGAAGGGGGTTTGTATTAGGCGATTTGGGAAGTCTGTACCTCTTGAGTACCTCAGCCAATGGGGAAAGAGAGAGGGAAATGCGGCCGGGAAATTAGGACACAAAGAGGCTGCGTCCTCTAAGAATTTGAGAGACCCCATGGGAAACTGTCCCATGACCTCTCCCTTCAAATAAAGTTACTGTCTCCTTTTTGGACATAAACCTCTGGCGTTTGTGGATTAATTTTCTTGACAAGAGGCACCAGGAAGCCTGCTGGGGCACATGAGGGGCTCAAGTGACACACGGGGAGGGTGGCACGTGCCTTTCAGTACTTATTCCTTGCCAGGTGCAATGGAACCCTGCAGGGATGGGAGAGGATGAAGGGAATGCATCAGAGAAGGTTTGACGGGGGGTGGCTGAGGGGACAGACAGGCTGAGAAGACAGGTTCTCATCTAGAAGAAAACATCAGACCACATCACCTTCTCACTTCCTTGTGCCCAAAAGCTCACGCCTCCAACCCTGGCATGGAGTGTGTCCTCCCAAGGGCTCACGAGGCTGCACCCCCAGCACAGCCTGATGTGAGAACGGCTCTGCTGCTAACAGGGCATTTGCCCTCTGCCAGCAAGAGCCTTGCTAAGCAAATAAAAACTCTTTTTCCAGCTGCTTTGTAAATAAATCTCATTTGAATATATTATTTGCCTTGTTTTTATAATATTATGCAACATTTTACTGGGCATAGTTGGCAGGATGTCAATAGAACGGTTTTTTGGGAGGCAGGGCAGTGCCCCTTCTCCGCCAGGGATGGAATGGGTGAGGGAGAAGGGGTTGGACCTGGAGAAGGTGGTAGAGAGACAGAGCGCACTGCTGCGGCAGAAAAAGAGATGGTAAAGAGAGCGTGTGTGCCACCTTGGGAGCGTGCCTGGTACAGGCACAGGCACATTGTGATAATTCCAGAATACTGGAAATAGAGACACAGCTAGAGACAGATGTCTTAAAAGGAGAACTAACAGGGAAAGAGAGCAAATACATTTATTGAAACGAAGGTTTGAAATAAAGCTGTCAAAACAAACAGAAAAAAACAAACAAAAAACCAAACGATAGGATTATCCATTTCTGGATGGTGACAGCAGATTTGGATCCAGAGGACTGGGATGGGGATATTTCGGGAGATTCTGATGAACGTAGTTCTGAAGCATTAGGGGAGTTAGAGCAAAGAGGCATGTAGCTCCTTATTTAAAAAGGTCTGTAGGTCCAGTGGCCAATTTTCACTCTACCACTGCCCAATCCCATGGATGGGACTGGAACTTGTGCACAAACTAAACTTTCGTGCAGCCCAGGGATAACAGAAACGGAGTGTTTGTGGAGGGTCTCTGTGATGGGGGAATGTCAGGTTGTGGGAAGTGACAAAGAAGTGAGCAGGTTTGGGAGTCCTGGAATGGCTTTGAGCAATGGGGCAGCAGGTGTTTTATCACTGAGTGGTTTAGGTCAATTAAAGAACCAGCAAAAGTATCAGGGCAGTGTGGTCACAGCACCAAGGCTGCCAGAGTTCAGGAAGTGTTTGGACAATGCTCTCAGGCACATGGTGTGGTTGTTGGGGCTGTCCTGTGCAGGGCCAGGAGCTGGACTTGATGATCCTTGTGGGTCTCTTCTGATGCAGGATAAACTCTGAAAAAGGCAGACACTTTTCCTCATGCACACTTTCTCCCATTTCCTGCTACATTAAGGAAGTGAGCAGCCATACCTCAGGGCATTAAGAGGTTAATTCTGTAGGAACGCACCTTACTGTGCTAAGAAAAAAGCCCGTACTGCTGCTCAATGCAAATTTTTTTTGTTCTGTTCCAATCTCTCACCTTTCTGTGTTCTAAGCCAGCCTGCACCCTTGCCATATTTTTCTTCTACCAGTTTTGACTGTTTTTGCTTGTCACATTTCTCTGTGTATTAGCAAATGTCAGCCCTAGAGGGGGACTTGAAGAATGTTTATTTTCATTGGCTTTTATGATTCTAAGGGAAAAGTCTTGAGTTTACAATTCCTCTAGAGATTAATAGTAACTCCTTTTTTGGGTTCTGTACCTATTTTT
>VZRN01001462.1:535382-585113 GCA_013397935.1 Dasyornis broadbenti | reverse complement strand
GGAGGGAGGGAGGGAGGGATGGTTCTCCCCCTAGGTTGTCTCTGCAAGGAGAAAAGGCAAAAGGTGTAATTATTAATAGTTCCCAATAGATGGCTCCCGAAACACAGAGGTGACAACAATGCTGAGCACACAGATTAATTTCAAGACCAATGATTCTATGTTATCATAAGCCAATAAAAATAAATGCATAAAACCAATTTTGTTTCAACACACTCTGGTCTGATCTGTGGTTGTCTCAACCCTTCGTGCCCCAGGTTGGCACCAAAAAAGGATCATTATGCTTTAACCCCAGCCAGCAACTAGGTACAATGCAGCCACTCACTCCCCTCACTTCCACTCCTCTGGCTGGATGGGGAGAAGAATCAGAAAACAAAAAAGTAAAAAACCTTTGTGGATTGAGATAATAACAGCTTTATACCTAAAGTGTAATAATAATAGACAAAGTAAATACAAGAAAAACAAAGTGGAATTGCTTACCACCTACTGAGCGATGCTCAGCCTGTCCCCAAGCAGCGATTGGTCCCTTCTGTCCAACTCCTCCCAGTTTATATTCTAAGGATGATGTTCTGTGGTGTGGAATATCCTGTTGGCCACTTAGTGCCAGTTGTCCCAGCCATGCTCCCCCACAGCTTCTTGTTCACCTCCTTGCCAGTAGCGCATGGAAAGGTGAAAAGTCCTTGACTTGGAGTAAGCACTACATAGAAACAACCAAAACATCAGTGTGTTATCAATATTATTCTCATAATAAAAACATAGTGCTGTGCCAGCTAGTAAGAAGAAAATTAACTCTATCCCAGCCAAAATAAACACAATCACTTCCTCTATCTCCTCCTCCATCTTCTCCTAATCTTCTAACATTTTCTTCCATTGCCTCCTTCTTTTCTACTGACACCTTCTTCCACTCCCTATTCTATGTTACTTCTTCTGTCTCCTTCTTTTCTTCTTACACCACCTTCTTCTGCCACTTTCATCCTCTGCTTTCTTCTGTGGCCTTCTCCTCACGCTGCCTTCTTCAATTGCCTCCTGCTCTTTTTCCAACACCTTCAATCAAGTCTTCCTTTTCTTTTTCTGTTGTGTTCTTCTGACACTATTCCACCACCTTCTCCATTCCCTCTGCCTTCTTTTCCTCTGCCATCTTCTCCTGTCACCTGCACCATCACCTCCTCCTTTTCTTCCACCACCTTTTTCTGGTGTCTTCTTCCATCGCTTGCTTTGTCACATTCTTCATCACCTACTTCTTTCCTAATTCCAGCACCTTCTTCCATTGTCTTCCTTCACATCCTCGTTTTCTTCTTCTGTCATACATTTCTGCTGCATTCTGTCACCTCTGTCCTCTCTTCCTTCATTGCGTTTTCCCACCACCTCCACTGCCTCCTCTTTCACTTTTGCCACCTTTTTCCTTCACCTCCTCTGTTGTCTCTTGCTTCTTCTTCCACTGCCTTCATAACCATTGTCTTCCATTGCCTCCTCAGTTGTTTCTTCCTTCTTTGTTTTCACAGCCTCCTCCACCCTCTCCTTCACTGTCTTCTTCCATCTCCTCCTTTTTCTCTTCTTCCAATGTCTTCTTCTGCCATCTTCCTTCATTGTCTTCTCTATAGCCTTCTCCTTCTCTTCTTCCAACACTTTTTTCCTTTGCCTCCTCCATTTCCTCCTTCTTCTTTATTCTGTGGCTTTCTTCCTCTGCCTTTTTTTGTTGCCTCCTCCATCGCCTCCTCCTTCTATTTTTCTGCCTGCTTCTGTTGCCTTCATCTGCCACAGCCACCTTCCAACGCAAATGCCTTCCTTCTGTCGCCTCTACCTTCTTATGTCTACTTCCACCACCATTTTTTGATGCCTCCTTCCACCACTGCTGCCTTCGTGCACTGCCTTTATCTGCTGTCTTTCTCCACTGCTTTCTGCTGCCACCACCTCCTGTCAATGCAGTCTGCTGTCACATTCCATCACTGCCTCCTGTTGCTGCCTTCTGCCACCTCCCACTGCTGCCACCTTCCACTGCTGAATTAATCAGCCACTGCCTCCATATGCCAAAGCTGCCTTCCGTATCACTGCTTTTACCACTGCCTTTCACCACCACATCCTTCCATGGCTTCCACTGTATTCCTCCACTCTTGCCTCTGCCACCTTCCACTCTCTCCACCTTCCCTTATTCACCACCTTCTTCTTTCAGCTTCTTCCATCACCTACTCTGTCATCTCATCCATCATCTTCTTCCCTTCCACCACCTTCTTCTGCCTCCTTTCGTACATCACCTCCTCCTTCTCTGCTTCTGCTACAGCCTTTTGCAACTTTTGTCACCTTCTCCATTGCCTCCTCTTTCTGCTCCTCCATGGCCTTCTTCTGCTGCCTGCTACCACTCCTTTCTTCTGACACCTCTTCCACCATTTCCTTCTTCTCTTCTTCCACGTTTCCAAGACATCCTAATGAAACTATTATTGGCAAGTGTCCCTTAAGACAGGGACACTTTACAGTAGTTATTTGCACTTTGCCCAGCAGAAAAGAAATGCAATGGGATTTTTATAGCAAAAAGTAACACTGAAGTGTCATATCCAGTGTAAGTGTCCATATACGTTGTGCTCTTGGACAATCAAGAGAGTATTTCATAGAATCACAGAATGCTTTCTGCCTGAAGGAACATCCACGGGGTGGAGGTCTGTGGTCCAACCTCCAACTTAGAGCAACACCAGTTTATAACCTGGAAGAGGTTTCTTAGGGACTTACCTAGCTGAGAATTGGAAACCTCTAAGGAGGGAGATTGTAGTCTCTCTGGGCACTTTCTGTTCTAGCACTGCAGACCCTCAAGGACAAATTCTTTTCCTTTTATTCCTGCAAGCTGTAACCATTCCATCTTGTCATTATGGCATGCACTGTCTCTATTTCCCTATATCTGCCGGTTTTGGTAGTGAAAGGTTGGAATTACACCTCTCCTGGCTCCACCTGCCCTTAGCTTTCTTCTTTCCGAGCCAAAGAACAACAGTTCTCTTTGTTCTTCTTGTATGTCATGTGCCACCTAATCATCTTGGACACTAATCAACTCGTTGGCCATCTGCTGGAAGTTCTAGGGTATTTAACGCTACTTTTGCATGGAGGGAAAAGTGTGAACAAAACTGGACTTTATTCAGCCCTTTACAATACTCAGCTCTCCATAAGGAACAGAAGGGGTTAGTCATCAAAGTCAGTAACACAGGTCAAGCAGAAAATGGATAAAAATGCTTTCTGCTAATGAAATAGGTGTGTACATGTACCATTGACCTAGCAATGATAAGGAGTCTATGATCCATCTTGCCCTTAATTATTGAAGGGACAGATAATTTTTACACTAGTTTTACATGGCGCAAAAGAAATTTAACTATTTTTCCTGGCCTAGGAATCAGGGTAAGAATAATTTTGCATTTTTTTCAGCCTGGTCCAGAAACTTAAGTCGTTGTAGCATGCCAGTGTTCTGGAACACAAAGAGATTTTTATCTAAAAATAATAATTATGGTACCTTGGCATACTAGATTGTTTCTGTTGTATGTGCTTGTCGACCAGTAACATTGGTGTTTGAAATGCATGAGAGAACAGGCAGGTCCAAGTCACAATTTTTGGTATTTGTGTGATCATTCTCATTAGTCAGTATAATAAGAGTTGAACAATTTATTAAGACTGTGATTACTGTTGCTGGCACACAAAACGAAATTATTCCATGAAATGCAGTCAAGCACCCTGTCCAGGAGATTTTCCTTGAAATGTATTGTGTTGATTTAAAAATAAATCCTCTTGGATGGACCAGCATCTAGATGGGAGGAGCACACGAGCATTTTCCTGTGGGTGCTTCAGGGGAACCTGTATCTCTAAAGGATAATGTGGGGAAGCCACCAGCTCACTTAGGGCCAGTGAAAACCAGAGCTTTCAAAAAATGATGGCCTGAAAATAGGGTTCCTTACTGAAATTAAAGACCAGAGCAATTCCAGTGAAACACAACATAGAATCATAGAATTATAGAACCATGCAATCATAGAATGTTAAGGGATTGGAATGGACCTTAAAGACCATGTAGTCCCAACCCCCTTCATCCCCCACTGTATCTCTGGGTCGTTAGTTTGGCGCTTTAGTTCTCATGCTACTCACACAGCCTCTTCTTATGCCTGTGACTGATCCCTCCTCATTAGCCAGTTGTCTTGCTTTAGAGCAGGAAATGAATGTAGCATTGAAATGTTCTGGGTTTCAGTACAATTTAAAGGTGAAACTTTAAGGGTTTTGTGGACCTTGCACTTAACATTGGTGTCTCAGTTCCAGCAAAGGTATAACATGTCATTTTACAGTTGTAGAGATAGAGGGGACTCTTCAGATGCAGTTGATAATTTATTATGGTGTGCAAATCTGCAGAGATGTTAGGAAGACTTCCAGCAGGACAAATTTTCTAAACTTTTAATTAATCCAGAAAACTATTCTGGCTTTGTGTGGTCTTTGCACTATTTCCTTCCCCCACCCCCAAAATGTTTTATTAACTTTCTAAGGACTATGAAATATAACTCAAAGACAATTGCTTTCTAGTTGCTCTATATTATGTGAGGTGTTCCTGGTATGACACTTAAGAAAATGCTCCCAGGAGTGAGGCTAATCAAGAACAGAAGAATTCCAACTTTAAAGATTACTGATATCATCGAGTCTGGAGTCAGTCTGGCTTCCCCAGAAAGGGTCCTGTTTTGTCTGGGAGATCTCATGCAATAAAGCTCCTGCAGAGAGGTTCATTTTTAGTAAGCATTTAGTTATTTTTTATACCTTTTTGGTGTAGATACATAAGTAGGCATAGGACATCAGTGCCTGGAAGAGTTGTTGCTGACTCCTAGTTTTCTGCGAAGGCAGTTCTTTGTCACAGTTTCTTTGTCCTGCACCCACCAGGTTGTCTTTTTTTTCTGAGAGGAACGTGCTCTTATAAATAAGACTGTTCCCAAGAGTATTCTGTCACTGCAAAAGACATGTTAGCCTTTAAAATAGACAATAGATTTGCTGAAATAGTCTTTGCTATGGGAAACATTTGCTGTTGTTACCTATCATTCTTCATTGCAGTGGCTGAAAATGGTGAATGATGCCATCCATCTCTTGTACAATACAAGTTAACATTTTCAATAATGAGCTGGGCAGTTGGACAGAGTGCACCCTCAGCAATTTTGCAGATGACACAAAACTGGAAGGACAGATTGATATACCTGTTGAGAGAAATGGAACATCCTGTACATGAGAAAGATTAACCTCATGTACCAAAGTTGGAAAGCAGCTTTGCAAAAAAAAAAAAAAAAAGGGATGTAGGAGTCCTCAAGGAAAGGTTGAAGATGAGTCAGCAACATGCCCTTGCAGCAAATAAATCCAACAGCATCTCTGACTGCACTAAGAAAAGTGTTCCCAGATCAAGGAAGTTATTACCCCTATTACGCACCAGTGAGATCACATCTGGGATATGTATCCAGTTCTGGACTCCCCAGCACAAGAACTATATGGACATGCTGGAGCAAGTCCAGCAAAAGGCCACTAAGATCATGAAAGGACTGGAGCACCTTTCATTTGAGGAGAGGGTGAGACATCTGGGATTGTTTAGGAAGAAACATATTGATGAATATGAATGTCTGAATAATGAAAACAACATCAGCCTTTTCTCAGTTGTGTAAGAGGCATAAATTCAATTCCAGAAGATTCTGTTTAAACATAATCCCCCTCATTTTTTACTGTAAGGGTCATCTACCACAGGAACAGGTTGCCCAACTATGTTGTATAGTCCTTGAATATCTTTGGATATTGAATGTCTTTGGAGATGTTCCAAACCCGATTGAACCCTAAGCAAGCTGCTCTAGCTGACTATGATTCAAGAGCAGAGGTCAGCCTAGACGATCTCCAGAGATTCCTTCCAACCTCAAGATATTCACTGTGATTCCATAAATGGAATCTTAAAGCCAAAGAGTCTTAAATATTATTTTGATTTTTGAGATGTTTGCATAAATAAATGATTATTTCTAAATTGACTCACACACACCCAGGAAAGACTAAGATACATTTTTCTGTACCAAATAAGTTGACTCTTTCTATCTGCACCACATTTCAACTTTCCTTGTGGAGATTATTGTTATGCTGCCTACAGTGCACTGAAGTAAGATACATTAAAAACAATAAAATTGTTCCATTAAACTACACAGGTTTATGATTGAGGTCCTGCTCTCCTAGCATTCTTAATAAGTTGGAAGAAGCAAATCCTAGTCCTAGTCTCATAGGAATAGTTATATTACCTACTAAAACTAACAGGAATATATATTCCATTTATTGACTTTAAAGTCAACTAGGAGAGATTTTATGTGCAATTTTAGCTGCAAGACTTGTCATTTCTGTCTCCATTTGTCCTATAAAAAATTACATAGAGCACTGCAAAGTGAAAACTTCACTTATCCTGGAATCTGTAGACAGACAAGCTACCCTCAAATTCTGGGACCTATACCTATCTCATCCCAGGCTACCTCAAGTGATAGGTGCCCCTCAAATTCCAATGCTGATTTTCTGCTTACTTTCTCTTGAAGAAGATAAACAGAAGAGACAGCTATGTCTGTAATGGTTTCTTATGAAATGTCTAAGCTTGTGTAAATTAATTGCTTTAAAAGACACAAGCTATTATACAAATCTCATTTAACGACCATTAAAGCTAAATGAATTCTAAGCAGGAAGAAGAATTATCCTGTGGGCCACCATTAATTCACTAAGCAGCTCACTCTTCCTTCACCTCTCTGTTTCTCTTCTGCATTTTTTCCTCTTTAATCTTGTCAAAATGCCTGAGGAAAATAAAAACAGTTGAAAGCATTTTCGTACAGAGAACAGAGCCATGAAGAATTCATCTCACTATTTCCTGAAGTCAGTGTGTAGGAAACCAGGATGAGTTTGAAGGAAAGATTCTGTGGAAATAGATATGAAAATCCTAGCTCAACCATTTTGACCCTTGCTATCCCCTATTTTTTTCACTGTCTTCAAAAAGTCTCTTTGGGCAGTTCACTCTTGAACCACTGCTCAATTTCCAAGATGTACATGTGCCTTAAAGGCCCAGGAGGATGAAAAGTGAATGAGCAGGCTATTCTGGCATCATTTAGAAAAGCTTTCAGTATGACTCTTGTACTTGATCCAGCTGCTTTCATCCATGTGAATACATTCATGTAAAGAGTCCTACAGCCTTTCATCGCTGTTTATAGCCTTGTTTGACTCCAGCCATAACCCTCCTCTCTCCTTCTCACTGTACATAATTTCTGTATCCTCACACATCTTCCTCAAGTGGGATGGCTTTCACATGTTTCACTGATTTCTCTCTCCTGGAATGAGAAGGAAGTATGTAGTATGAAGTTATGTCAGTGACTTCAGGGGCTGCAGTCCAAGCAGTGGGGGAACTGTTCTACCAAAGCACATAACCTGTTCTGCAGGACCCTCTCTGCAGCTAAGCAGAGCACAAGGAGTGTTGTTGTATGGCATGAAAACAGTGTCTCAACATAAGGTTCTTTTAGTTGTGGAGGCAAAGTGAGCAAGATGAGTATTTGGCATGAGCTTCCAGAATCTGGAATGTTACCAGTAAGCACTGCACAGTTGACAGCTTTATGATGATATAATTGCTAAATTATAATGGCTTCAACAGCTGTGTCACAGACCAAATGTTCTACCCAATCTTATTCAGGTCATATTTATCCTAGTCCACACAATTCCAAGCCCCAGAGTCTGTTTATGAGATGATTTCAAGCTCCATGACTTGGTCAACAGGAGCACAGTGAAAGTTATTCATTAAACCTAATTGTTTAAGGGACTAGAGTTCCTCAGCATCTACTGAACTTAGTGAAAAGTAAATCCTTCCTCTCTGGGATGCTTCTCATGATCTGCACCCCATATAAGGAGAGTATTGCAGTCACAAAGTCTGGTTGATACACAGTCTTACAAACACAGAATACTGCTAGTACTGCTATCAATGCCACTGAACAAAAGATTGACACAAGTTTTGACATTTTTCCCTGTCCTCCAAAAGACAGTATATTTTCTTACATAAGACCCCAGTTTTAATTCAGTGCCATTTCAGTCTTCAGGATAAGAGTAATTTTGAGGTATAAAAGCTGTATCAACTCTAGCACGCATCCTTAGTTGCAAGGCTGCTATTTAGAGCCAGTCTGTATTCTGTACAGGTAAGTTGTAGGTAACACTTGAGAAGTCAGATGAAAAAGATGCGTAAAGACTATGACACAAGCCATTTGTGAAGGAGGGAAAACTTTCATTCGCAATTCTGCAAGAGCAGGCCAGTTAACAGTGGAATCAAGCTCAAGGATATTTGTTATTCCTATCTCTCTCTATTGCTGTATTGAGAGGTAGTGCTCATGGGACTTGGATATACCATTCTTATTGGACAGCGCAATTCTGTGCAGCTCTGTATTGATTTCAAGGTTCTATAATTGGGTTTATATGGTATTGTAACCCGACACGTCAGGCGGAACTTCTGTTTTCTGAGGTCCATAGGAAGTCAGTGGCAGGAAGATGGTACTTTAATCAGTGTGAGCAATACACTAATGCCTTTGGAATAAAAATAATCTCTGGATCATATCCTGTAATTTCAGAGCTCTTTCTTATTTGAGTTGCTTCACTGCTTGGGCTTTCACTTGATGTTATTCTAGCCTTTAAAAACTAAGTGTGATAATTATTAAATATTTTATTGTGTAGCATACTGCAGCTTCAGGGCATACTGAAGGGCACTGCTATGATGTTTTATTGCAGTTGACAAGGAACGTGGTTATATTTTGGGTGTGCTTGTCTTTGGAGTGTTCCCTTTACATTCTGTTACCCTACTTATTTCCCCATTCCTGGATGCTAAAATGCATCTCTTTGTAACTGTAAACAAAACAAAATTTGAATCATTTAAATGATTCTGGATGCCCTCTGAGTGAGATGGTGTTTTACTGGAACAGAAACTCACATGGGCTTCCTGCACAGCTGGGTATAAGTGGTCAAAAATTATCTTGGTTTGCCTGTACTCTTGGCAGGACATGAAACAAAATCTGTTCCCAAAGCCATTTATACCTGTTAATATAGGGCTGAGCCCGATCCAAGAAACCCTTAGTAGTGTCAAGACTGCAAAAGCATTCTGACTCAGAGGCAGTTCATGGCAAGAGAGGACCTAACTCTCAACTGTCTGATCAAGAAAAATTTGTCTTGCTACTAAATCTTTATTTTAGAGCAACTTGTTTTGCATAATTGTGTTTCCATTTCTCCCAATAAAATGCATCTGCATGGCAAAGTGCATGGCCAATGATTTTTTTGGTGAAACTTACCACTTAGGACCACAGCTTGTTATTAGTAGTCAGAGGGAGAACATGTTTTTGTCAGGTAGTTTGCACAGTCATGCATTCATAGCATGCATTTTATACTTGTTAAACTGAGAACAGAAATTGGCCGAGTAAACAGAGTCCTTTACTGTAACTACTTCATGTTATCAAGCTTTTGTCAGTGGTCAGTTCATGCTGTGTCCACTCTTTATATGCTCTTTAAGAGCATATGTATTAAATACTCTTTAAGAACAGCTTTCCCTTTTCTCAGTTTCCTGCTAGTTATTTACTGAATTTCATTTTCCTCTCCTTCTCAGAACAAGATCTTTAATCTTTCACTTGCTGACTCAAAGACTTACTGAAATTTTAAACAAGATGGACTCATTCAGAGAATTCACAGAAACCTGGGACTTATGAAATTATTCATATGTGCTGAATTATGCTATTGAGCCATTAAAAACATTTGCTGCAAGCTAGCCCCAGAGAGGAATGAGTTCAAGAAGCCAATAAAATCTTTGCTTTGGCTTTTGCTCAGTTAGCATGCTGAAAGCTATTAAATCATACAGTCATGTCACACACGTGCTTTGTGTACCTTCTGAGTTGTCTGACTGATGAAAAACAACTGAAATGGGGCTAAAGACCTTGGATATTAACATCAAATAAGATTTACATTTATGCTGTCATTGATATTACTTAAGAATCATTCTTTTGATGACCCTGATTTCAGCTACAAGAGGAGAATTTCGCTTCCCCTGGACAAACATAGAAGAGAAGCTGACTTGGATCAAATAGTAGCAAAATTAAAGCCCAGTGTATGTTTTTCAGAGCTCAGGAATGCACTGAATGACTAGTATCTTTTTCAGGCCTGGAATGAGAAGTTTTAATAGATATCCCCAGTTATGGGTAGTGGGTTTTTACAAACTCACACCAATTAAAAAAAAAAATAGTAATAGTAGCAGTAATAACAATAATAATAATGCTCACTTTAATTTTGAAAACTAGGATTTAATTAAACAACTTACTATGTCTCTCAGTTGGATGTCTCTGGCGAGAGGATCTGGCAGTCAGGTAAACAACCTGAGTTATTATTGAGCTCTTCCCCTGGCTGAATATACTGCTCTTAGTTCAGGTAAGCAGTCTGGTCAAGCTGATGTTAATGCCAGTGCAGAACACAAACTTTGATAGTGAATGCAGGATTTCTTCCCATATTTCATTGTTTTTAAAGCACGAAAAGATTACAAAGACAATATCCATGTTTACAAAGAGAGATCATGATCTTCAGAGCCAATGTACTTACATACTTGCATACCTGCTTACAGGTAGGGAACTGTGCACAGATGCAGCTTTTCTGGGGAACTGTCAGAGGCATTGTCTCTCACAAAACAAAAATTGGCACAGTCAAGGCACAAGATTTGCAGCCAACAGTGACCAGCAGCAATAGACTTTAACTATGAAGAACAAACCAGCAGCAAAATACTTTAATAAAAAAAAAAAAAAAAAAAAAAAAAAAGAAAAACAAAATACCCCAACCAACCAAAAAAACCCCAGATCATCAAACCAAAACATAGTTACAGGATTTCTAAATTTGTTTCTTTGATAAGCAGTGGCTTTGATTAACACATGTGAAGGGTTTAAGAAACAGAACTAAAAAAGCATTGAAAGAGACAAATCCCATGTGTTTCTGGATGAAAGTCATCTTTAATCCAAGAGGAGACAAAAGGTGCAGGGTATGTAGTAACTTTCCTTTTGACAAAGTCATTCTTTAGCTGTTTAATCTGAGGCTTCTTGCATCTCCTTCTGAAGCATGAGGTACTGGCCCCAAGGCTAGTCTATTACTTCTGGCTTATCCTAAGCACGTGATGAACTCTTTCTGGTTGGCTGTGGGTCTGGAAAGAAGTGAAAGAAACATGCATTTACTTCCTTTACCTTCCTAATTCCAGCAAAATATACCATCTTTACTGACACCTTAGGTGTAAAACTATGAGTTGAAGACACAGAAATGCCAAGCGTATTTTGCTGCAAAATTGCATTTATTCTTGCCTTTTTTATCTGGATGTCCCATGTTCAGTTTGCAGTGAAGGAAGATGAAAACCATCGTGTCGCGTTCAGATCCATTAACCCAGGAGATGTTTAGAAAATACCTATATTTTGATCCTCTTCAAAGCTCCAGACATCACTGCTAGGAATATTTTATGAGTTCCAGAACCCCATGCTCTCTAGCATTGGCAGTTTACAATTGCCTGGCCACATGAGATTAAAGGCATTATTCAGAAACAAAAGGATCATTTGGTGCCTTAGGTTTTCTTGCCAAGTGAAACAGAGAGACCTCACTTAAAATTAATTTTAAGCACATCACTAATGGTATATTCTCCTGGTAGCTTCAATATTTGTTTTCTTAATAGCTACTTTCTGGAGCCAAGATAACTATCATACTTTTTATGCAGGGTTGTGCATTGAGGAGACTGTGCTTCCGTATCTTTGGCAAAGTATGTTTCCCCATGTGTATTGATGCAGCTTTTAATTCCATGCTGCTGCTTCCTTTATCCAGGATAGTACGTTTAAAAATGAAAATTTGAGAATAGCTATTTACTCTCTCTAATCCCTGCAGCATATCAACTAGACTGAAAGTGCCATGTGGCTGATTCCCACACTCCCCTTGTGCCATAATTCAGAAGTATCAGGAAAGAATGATACTGTACCCCCACACTCTTCTTTCTTCCTGTTTAGTAGCATTTTCCAGCCTTGACAGGGTAAAAGAGGGGTGCACAGCAAGCTACAGGATTTTTGGCAGTAGCTCATCTGAGAAAAATTTGAGAAGGTTCCAAGCTTAATTTTTTGCCTTGCTTGTTTGCTCTTTATAACTCAGCAGAGACCAGAAGCCAGCCCTAACTTCCAAGACCTGGGGGCTGACTATTGCTTTTCGCACTTGGGCAATTCTTAATCAGGGCAGAGTGAGGCACAAAGAGACAGGGGATCAGAGAAATAGCATTTTAATGTAAATATTGAATCATTGATAAAATACTGACATTGATAGGATTCAGTTTGCAGCAGCAGGTTCCAAAAAGAATCAGAAGAAAGGGAGAAGGAGAAACAGCATGGGTTTCCTATCGATATAGGAATGTTGCAGAGTCAGAATATCTAGCATTGTTGGGAATCTGCTGTAAGCCTTAATAAATATAAAATATTAATAGAAATTAATATAAAGTATTAATTAATTAATTTAGACTGCAGGCTTGAATTAGTACAGAGTGTTTATTATTTTTGTAGTATGTTCTAGTGATTTTTCCTTAGCAGGAGTGTCCCAAACAACCAAAATGAAAACATGGCCTTGTAATGAAAAAATCTTCTCAACCAACCACTGCTGTGGTGCAGTGCATGAAAGAGGTGGTGACCAAATGCAGTTGTGCAGAACGCTGTGATACAGGAATATATGTTTGCTGTGTGAATATGGTTATGATTATGTAATGAAAGACCAAAAGAAGGGTTTTTATTGAGAAGAAAAAGAAAATAAAGTAGTTTGAAGGTTAGCCTTTTAATAAATGGAGTGCCAGAAATCTTGCATTTCTGCTCTGGTCACTTGCTTGTTTGATCTGCAGCCACCACAGAACTGCAGGGTTCCTCAGTTTGTCTGCCTGTAAAAATTTGCATATATAATATTGTGTGCACATTGTGGTGCCCTTTTATTGCTTAGCTTTGCACCCAACCTTACTAGCCTGACAAATAAGGCAGCAGTCTACTTATACCATAAGTTCTGCCAAATTTTTGTTTTTAATCTTTCCTTTTCCAGAGATCTTTATATATGTGATTCCTGATAGCTAGAGGCATAATAAACCTTTATGGGGTTGTTTCCCATTGCTGTTTGATTACACTGAATTCAAGTTTAGCAGCAAATTGAAAATACACAGAATATAGATCTGAATACATATTATTCTAATGTAACTTCTTGAAAGTCTAGTGAGTGAAAGGCAGCTGTCATAAAGCCATATAACTGGTATTTGCTACCAGCAATTGCCTAGCTTTTTTTACTGCCTTTATGTACTTCAGTTCCTTAAAAATCATTTTATGTACCTTTATTGATGCTGATATGTGTTCATTATACTTTGATGTCAGTTCCTGTGTTTTGATATTCCTGCCTACTAAGTATTCATTACTTGACCCAATAAAGTTGTAATATTATCACTTAAAAAGTGAGTTAGAGTCAGCTGCCATAAATCTGTTTGTGATCCCCAGAATGTGAGCGCAATCAATCAGCAGTTCCAGCCAGCAGACTTCAATGAATCATATGCTTTGGTCTACTTTTGGTGGTTGTATAAGACACATTAATCAACAATCCATACATGTTTAGAAAATACTGGAATCAGTCAGCCTTTGCTTTGAGATTTTATTTTTTTCACATTGCTTTGATGATTATAACATCTTTTGGTATAGAGGGTGGTTTGCTCATCATGGTCTGATGATTTGCTTATGATTTAATCAAGCACTAAATTCAGAGAGGAATGTGACTGCATCTGGCTTCCCTTACTATTTTTAAAGAGATAGGGGGCAGTCAGTATTCCAGGAACGTGACAGCTTTGCAATCATACTGCTTACATTTAAGTTTTTTGTAAAGAGGTTCATTATGTGAAGTGTTTATGCTAAGGATGATTATGAAATCAGTGGTGAATAAGGGACTGCTGTTCCCATTTATGAAGCATTAATGGGACCCTGGGCCACCCTTGCAATGCCCAGCACAGCAGAGTATCAAGACAGTGGCAAGGTCGTCTTCTGTAAAACTTCACATGCCATTTGAGGAGCTGGTAGTGCAAGGTGTCTGCTCACAGGAGATTAATTTCAGTGACAACTGTCAGAGAGAAAAGCACTATGGCCTGACTTGTAGAAATGTGCCTTAACTTGAAAAATCCTACAAGAATTTACAATATTAGTATAAAAGTTTTTAAAACCTTTTCAAAGTATTGGGAAAGGGGCTTTTTGTTTTGTGTTTTTTTTTTTTTGTTTTTTTTTTGTTTTTTTGTTGTTGTTGTTGTTGTTTTTTGGTGTTTGCTTTACATTTAAGAGTAATATGAGATTATTCACAAAAAATCAGTGGTAATCTCTGCATATAGAGCTATCTAGAAGACATGTTAATGATGAAAAAGAAAATGACTTTATAAGATTTTTGTTGAAAGAGGTTGCAAAGTAATGTTGGCTTTATAGCTGTTCATCAGTTGCTGGTGTACCTTCCAGATTCCTTATTTATGATCCTATGTAATACTTAATCTATGCCCAGTTTCCATTGCATGTAGCAGTAAAAGTCCAGACATCATAGATAATTTTTGAATTACCTGGTTCCAGAAGTAATTTTCTGACTAATTATCACTACTTTGGCTTCAGACATCAGGCGTCATCTAAATAAAATTACTATCTTGTCAAGATAAGTAAGACCAAAACATCCTTTCCTAATTCTCATGAACAAGCTGTGACATGTAAATTGTTACACACGATGCTCCTCTGACTGATATTAACATTCTCTGACAGAGTCTGAAGAAATGGATGGGCATAATTTTAGTCACTTTGTCTCATGGTCTATCATATTATTTTAAAACCTAGCTTAAAATGGAATTTTGCTACAATACCAGAGCACAGACATGGGTGTCTGAGGCTCATATCTATCCCGGTTACTCTACAAATTACTACCTCCAACCAGCCTCATTATATTGTATTTTTGTAAGAGCCTTTCAGGTAGCAAATCTGCTATGATAAGTGTCTATGTGAAGATGGAAACTTCTCGTTGAATAGGCTTGTTCCCTGTGTAAATTTCTTTCCTCCCTGTTGTTACAGAAACATCTCTATTTGCTGGGGGGTTTTTTTATCTCTTTTTGTCTTTCAAAGCCTGAAGAGAGCAACGAGAAGACTTGGAAAGAGTGATGATATGCTTTCTTTCATGTTATCAGTCTTTTTGACCTAGCAGACAATCATTTGCTGCAGAAGCGAAATAGAATTCCCTGGGAGTTGTTACAATAACGGGTCTAAGGTGGTACATTTGTAAAGGAATAAAGGGAATTAGTTACTTGGTATAGCTCATTAGCATTAGTAGGTAGACCTGATGAAGCCTCAGGCCACAGGTTGTAAACTTTTTCCTGGGTATGCTGAGCTTTTTATCTGCTTAGGCAAAGGCAGGCCCCACAGCTGGTTCACACTGGAAGATAAGGAAGCAAGGAAGGTCATTACCTCTGTCAGCAGAGGCTGCACCTTAGAGATAGGAGGAGGATCAGTCTGCCTAGAGACAGTGAAGAGAACCAGCGGAGAACAAGAACACCACAGACTTTTATATCAATATAGGACCAAACTGTCACGTGAGGAGTGGGAAACTGAGGTTTCTAACAGCATAATTCCTATGAATTTGTTTGTTTAGGGTACTCAGTTTGAGCCAATCCTATTGTTCTACCACTCAAATGTTAAATTATTTCTTCCTGGTATCGGACATCTGAGACTGCTGTGGGAAACCTAGGGTGAAGACATTTCATTAACACATTTACATAGATGTCAGTAAGCATCCCAATTTATTCTGCAGAATTTTGTTGCTTGTGACAATAGAAAGGAAACTCAGTTTGGCTCAGATTCCAGACTGTATTTCAAGAGATGGCATATAAACTGCAAGGAAAAACTATTTTGACTGTTCTTTCACTTGAAGCTTAAGCTTGGTACTTCCTAATTTTTTTGTGCATTTAGAAGACAAACAAGCTTTATGAACTATAGTTCAAACAATCAATTGATGTTAATATTGTTTAATGTGTCATACTATCAATATATATAGCCCTTTACACAGTCGAAGAGGGAAGTCCTTACCTTTGCAACCCATTCTGCCTGGAAATGGTAAAAGCAAAAGAACTCTCCAGAAGTCTTTTCACAAGAATTACACAGGTTCACAGAATCACAGAATGGGTCCCTTTTAAAGGGACAACAGTGTGTCATCTGGTCAAAACCCCTGCTTAAGCAGGCATCCTAGAACTCATAGCACAGGATTGCATCCAGATGGTTCTTGAGTATCTCTGATGAGGGACACTCTACAACCTCTCTGGGCAGCCTGTTCCAGTGCTCAATCACCTGTGCAGTAAGGAAGTTCTTCGTCATGTTCAGGTGGAACTTTCTGTGCAGACAGCTCACTCTTGGACAGGGGTAGTAGTGGAAATTACCCATTTTGTTCCTGCCAGTACAAGCTTCTAATAGACAAAAAGAAGTGCAAAAGTTCTTTTTTTCCCCCTCAAACTTCATGATTCATGCCTGAAAACTTTCTCACATATGGTGAATTTTCTATACCTTGTGGTGAAAACAGTGCTCCATCTGTGAGGGAGCACAGGGAAAGTGCTGACAGGAAGTAGCTCTCTGTTTACTGTCACTGTTAGCAGTGTACATTGTAAGGGTCTCTGAGCCCTGCAAGGAGTGTTTTTGCAGTTTTCCTAACTATGACCAACAGAAGAATGAGACACAAAATCAGCAGAACAAAAAAAGCAAACAAACAAACAAAACAAAACAAAACCAAACTGAAACAAAACAAAAAAACAACAAAAAACCAACCAACCAACCAACCAACCAACCAACCAACCAACCAACCAACCAAAAAAAAAGAGCAATACTGACAAGTATTGCTGCTATTGGAAATGGCCTCAAGTTGCATCAGGGGAGGTTTAGACAAGATATTAGGAAAAAGAACTTCACCAAAAGGGTTATAAAGCTCTGGAACAGAGTGCCCAGGGAAGTGGTGAAGTCACCACCCTGGAAGTGTTCAAAACAGAGGTCGTTATGGCTCTTGAGGACATGTTTTAATGGTAAACATGGTGGCGGTGCTGGGTTGCACTTGATGATCCTAAAGGACCTTTCCAACTTTTATGATTCTACGACCCTATGATTCTAAGTACTAGGACTTTGAACATGATAACTGACAATATGAGGTGATTGTAGACATGGGACAGCAGCAAGGAAGAGCAGTCTCTTACCTGGTATCTCTCTTCAGGGAAAACATCTATTTTCTACCACAGTTTCTATGTAAGTTTGTATCAGCACTGCTTCTGACAGGGAGCTAAAACAACACATGTCGCTTCTCAAAAGGTCAGCAATGAGCAATTGACCATTGTTAGGTGTGTCATGTTTAGCTTGGTGCCACCCTCATCACTCAAAAAATGAATACTTGTTATTCTCAAGTACCTCATCCTTGTTGGATGAGCTACTGTGTGAAGATGGCAACAGGCTGACTCCAGAAAGACTGAGCTTTCTTGGCATCTTAGATGTCTTCCAGTCAGTTCTGAAAGTGGAATGTGTTGAGAGAAAGCAGTTGTAGTGTGTCAGTGAAATTTTCTACATGGAACTGCAGATCTAGGCCAAGAATCAAGAATCCGGTGTTCAATTTGATATAGAATAACACAAATCATATGTGAAAAACCCTAAACCATGAGGATTACTCCATGTCTTCAATGTTACAGCATTGTTCTCTACAGCATACTTCCTATTAATATTTTCAGTACTGCTGATCTCTGTTTATTGACTTGCAAGGATTTTAAGCATTAGATTAAATTGCCGTTCTTCACTCATCTCTGCCCAATCCCCAAGGGTGGTGATTGCAGTTATGCTCTTTTTTTTTCCCCCTTAAGTTATTCCTATGATGTGTGGAGTTCAGCTTTATGATGTTATTAATTAAATGTCTGCGGTTACTCAGCAACACCCCTGTAGTCTATATAATTTTGTAAATGCATTCTTGTCCTGGTTTTGTATGGGAAAGAGTTCATTTTCCTCTTAGTAGCTGGCACAGTGCTGTGGTTTGTATTTATGGAAGAAAAACCAATATTGATAAGACACTGAGGTTTCAGTTGTTGCTATGTGGCATTTACTTTTCAGTAAGAAACAAGAACTGTGGCAAGAACTTTTCAGTTTCCCATGCTCTGCTAGCGAGGAAATGCACAAGAAATTGGGAGGGAGCATGGCCAGGACCCAGCTGACCCAAACTGGCCAAAGTGGTATTCCACACGAGAGAATGTCATTCTCAGTATATAAGCTGGGGAGAGCTGGCCAGGAGCTGTTGATTGCTGCTCAAGGATGGGATGGGCATCCATCAGCAGGTGGTGAATAATTGTACTGTACATCACTTGTATTAGTATTATTAGATCTCATTTTGTTTCAGTTGTAAAACTTTTCCTTTCTCATTTCTTTTGATCCTCCTTCCCCAGGGTGGAGGTGGGGCCAGGGCTGCTGGGAAGTGAGAGAGCAGCTGTGTGGTACCTCGTTGCTGGCTGGGGTTAAACCACAATAATTTTGTATGTTAAACACATCCTGCTTTCATACAATACACTTCCTAGTGAATATAAACCCTAATGTTTCTCAGTTCAGTCCCTATCAAATGAAAACTGTTGCTAAGGTAGTCAATTAAAAAGGAGATTAAAATAGGAAAAGATAGCATTTTTAGGACAGGTATTTTTTATGGTTTTTTCTTTTCTTTTTCTCTTCCTTTACTTTGGCTGGTTTTGTTTATCTGAAAAGGTATATATCTTCAGAGATGAATGTAATCAAGCTAAAGAACAGTGTTTCATTAAACTTCAGTCTGTTTCTGTAGGGATTTTGAATAGAACTATTGCATCATTGAATGGCTCAATGCTAAAGAAGACTAACTCTCACTGCTCTGTTTTTATTGTCTAAACTGAGTGCTATGAAAAAAGGAAATGCTTAGTTCTGACACTAAAAAAAACCTGTTTAAAATCATCACCCTTTTTATTTTCCCTTAATTCATCTTAGGGTATTATTAAAATTATCAGATTCCATTTTGATTCTGGCATCAAAATGATATTTGTTATTTTTACCCTGCTTCTGTAGAGTTGCATTCAACAATGTTTAGTGTCCCTACATGTTACTGGCAAAGTTTACTGTTTAGTTGTGATGTGTATTAGCACCATCCTGTACAACCTGGGTCTATTCTTCTTTAACTAGAATATTCTCTGAGTTCATAAATTATATATCTCTTTTTAAAGCCTATAAGTTATCAGCTATAAGACATTATCATTTAAATGTATTATGGTCTTAATGGTCCCTGGATGCATATGCCCTCTTTATACATAGCCAAAAAACTTCAGCAGTGTTAGACTATTCCATGCTGCATGGGATATTAAAATCAAAAAAACCCATTAATGTATTGAATTCAAAGTTTCTGGTTTAAGTCACAATATTTGCAATGACATCAGTGGCGCTGTTCCAGTTTACATCCCTAAATCTGTGACCAAGGGTCTTTTAAGACGCATTTTGTATGACAGCCTTTTAATACAGGTTTTTCACTTTGCTTTAAAGATGTCTATTTCTGGAAACTTCACTGAAATTTTCTTGAACTTTCTTTACTGTTTAAATTAAAATACTTTTGTCTATAGATTGCTTTTAAGCACACTACTGTACTGTAATGTTGAGGGAGAACAGGATGTTTGCCTTTTAGATTTGCTTTTGTATTAGCTTTTTTTTTATCTCTCAGAAGAAGTATTTTCAGAAACTCTATTTGAGCTATTTGACCTGTTCTGACTTAAGCAGAAGTTTTTGTCTGAAAGATCCAAAATTTGTTCACCTTTAATTTCAGCTTATATCAAGCTACCAGAATTTTGTGAAAGTTGAATTGAAAAACTTCACTTTTCAGTTTGGGAAGATTAAAAGACTGAATGGAGAATAATGGAGAAAATCAAGGGCTGAATCTCTACAGTTCACTTTGCATAGGTAGTTGGTAGTTACATCTTACCCAGTATTTAGTTAAATATGAGAGTACAATCTGAATTTAAGTACCTTGCTGAGATGTCCATTCCAGATATTTTCTGTAAATATGTACCTTTGGCTAACATCACAAACAGTGAAGGATATTTGAGAATCTGGATGAAGCCTCTTTAACAGCAATACCACCAAGCAAAGAATTTTGTTTGCTAGAGGTCAATTGCATTCACACCAACAAATGACAGAAAAAGATTGAGAATTAATTTGTCTGTATATACTTAGGTTTGACTGAAGTCAGTGGAAATACCCATGGCTTTTAGGGAAGTCAGTGTTTTAAGATAATATTTAGTCAAATTAGTCAGATTTTTAAGACCAGGAGGAACCAATAAAATCTTTTGTAGTCTACTCCAAAATGCAGACTGTAGAATTTCATTCCCTGATATTTGCACTGAATCTGTGTTCTGATTGCTCTTACAAGTATATTTGATTGAAACTTGCAAAGTAATTTAGCGGTTGCACAAGAATGAACAATATCTAGACCCCTGGCTGAATTTTGTGGGCTCTGCCAGGAGACAGGACAGGAATAAAATTTGTAAAGGCATATTTTTGTCTTTGAGGTAAATTGATCTGACTCTGAATAAACACAGCAATCAAATCTGTTGAGTAGGAAGGTGCAATTTTTATGTAATCACTTTTGGAATAGACCTTCCAATATTCTATCCAGTTATCCACTTTTTAGTGAAGTAAGCGAGTACGATCTGACTTTAAGTATCTAAAGTCCATTTAAAGTCTTTTCTGTAAAATAATACATTCAATGTTCCCACTGAAACTTTCACTGTATACCTGACTGCTCTCGTCATGTCTCCTTGTTCTTACACTAGCAATTTAAATTTTACTGTCAACTTTTTTAGGGTTTCATAACTTCAGCACTGTTACCTCTTCTTAAACACTTCTCAAAACTTTGCATCTCCTGAATCTAATATGAAATGTGTATCTTTCTTCTTTCTTTAGCCCTTTGTTTGGCTTGCTCTCTGGTTTTTGTTTGCCCACTGAAGATGCACGTTTTCTTTCAAACAACACGTGTGGAACAACAAACTGCCTTTGAGACTGAGAGCACTGTGTTCTAAAAGTACTCTTTGCACTTGCCTTCTCTGATCTGTGTGTCTTAGATCAGAAGTTTAAAACCTGAGTGCACCACTGCATGCAATTCTTCCTCTCTCCCACTATACTTGACAGGTAGGAACTGTATATATTTAATGTTGGACATTTCTTTTATTCAAGCATACAACTCTCAAAGAGATATATTCCTCTTTGGACTCTGTTAGTCTGACTCATTTCTCTACACTTGGTTGACTTCACCTATTTTCTGTCAACTGCAACATTGACTGATTTTACATGGTCTAATTTGCATAAACTGTCAATGGAGTTTTAGCTTTCCCCTCACAAAATTCAACATAAAACTCTTGTTCACAACTTCTAGTCTGTTTTCAGGCTTTTCACATGGACCTCAATCTATTTCCTTACTCCTGATTTTGCCAATATATGAAGGAATACCTGGCTGAATTTTCTCTAGTTTTCTGACAGTGCAAGTCTTACTAGGAATTGAAAGATCCTTTGTTCTGTACTTGGTGAGTTTCAGCACAGAAACCAATTTTAACACCTCCTACCTTCACTATAAACAGCCCAAAAGTTTATTGCACCACATACCAAATCAGGAGTTCTTTAAAAATCTTAGAAAATTAGTCAGTAGCTTAGTTAGCAATAATATTAACATTTCCCCAGTATTTATTTTCCAGAAAATTCTCACAAAGGTTTGGATTGGGTTGGTTTTGGTTTAGTTTTTGGTGTGAAATTTCAAAGACATACAGTGAATTTGTTTTTAACTGATGTCTCCCCTCTTCAGGGTAACAGTGCCAGTGGAAAGGAAGGAAAAATGGCAGAATACTGCAATCAACTTGCAGTTGTTTAATGTACAGTAAATTCTGTTTTGTTTCTAGTGTATTTTTCCTGGAAAAGGACACCAAATCACATGCCCTCCATCCCCTTGTCTTGTATCAGCTGTTGAAGTGTAGAGGCTGACTTGCTCAGAGAGGAGCTGTCTCTGCTCATTGTTAGAGTTTTACAATGTCATCTGGCATCTCTAAATCCTTTAAAGCTTCTGCAGGAACTCAGACAGTGTTAAACATCCAGGCAAGGACAGAGCGGTGATATTAAGACAGAGAGGGGTATTTGTCCTGGTTTCAGCTGGAATGGAGTTAGTTCTACTACAGTAGAACTGTGTAGTAGAACAGTAGTTGGCACAGTGCTGTTTTTTTACTTTAGTATGAGAATAATGTTGATAAGACACGGATGTTTTTGTTGTTGCTAAGAAGAGTTTACTCTAAAGCAAGGACTTTTCAGTTTCCCATGCTCTGACAGTGAGGAGGTGCACAAGAAGCTGGGAGGGAGCAGGGCCAGAACAGCTGACATGAACTGGCCAGAGGGATATTCTGTTCTAGAGAACATCATGAACAGTACATACACTGGGGAGAGTTTTGCCAGAAGCCACCAAATGCTGCCCAGGTGTAGGCTGGGCAGTCAGTGAGTGGTGAGAATTATGTATCACTCGTTTTCCTTGGGTTTTAATTTTCTTTCTCCTTTTCCTTTTAAAATTATTTTTGCCATGGCTATTATTATTAAACTGCTCTTTTGTCAACCCACGAGTTTTACATTTTTCCAGTTCCCTATTCCATTGTGGGTGGGAGAAGCATGAGCATGTGGCTGTGTAGTGCTTAGCTGCCAGCAGGGGTTAAACCATGACAGTCCTTCTTGGTGCCCAGTGTGGGGCACAAAGGGTTGAGATAACAACAGAGCTGACCACAGCATGTTAAAAAAGTTGTTTTAAGCATTCATTGTATTAATTCAATAGTCACTGGTCACAATGCTGACTTACTTGCTCTTAGAGTTTCCGCATGTGTGCTCATATAGTACCTTGCTTGATGTATGTGCTCCCTGTTGTGGTGTCTGTCCTTGGGGTCTGGGCTAAGGCTGTCATTTTGTTGTTCTACGCAAAACCAGTTCAGGATTAGACAGAATCACTGCTTGTGAAACTAATCTGTGTTATCCGTGTGCTCAGCATTGCTATCACCTCTGTGTTTCGGGAGCCATCTATTGGGAGCTGTTAATAATTACACCTTTTGCCTTTTCTCCTTGCAGAGACTACCTGAGGGGGATCCCTCCCTCCTTCCTTCCTTCCCTCCTTCCTTCCCTCCTTCCCTTCTTCCCTCCTTCCCTCCCTTCCTTCCTTCCTTTCTCCCCTCCTCCCTTCCTTCCCCCCACTCTAGGCTGATTACAGTACCATGTGAGATTTTTAAAGGTATTGAATATCCTTTAAATTACCTCAAAACAAATCTAGTCCTTCTGCTAGCATCCAGCCCGCTGCTGAATGCAGTTCAGATCTTGTTTAGGGTTAAGCAAATGTTACATAATATTGCTGAAAAAATTGACAATGGGACTCACTTCCAACATAACCTTATAGATACTTGGTCCAAAGAACAGGGCATTGAGCAGGTATGTCACTTACTCTGTCATGCACCAGCCTCTGGAAAAATTGAATAATGCAGTGAACTGTTAAAGACTACACTGAGAGCAGTGGATGGTGGGACCCTCAGACATTAGGATATACATTTAGCAAAGGACACCTGGTTAGTCAACACTATGGGATCTGCCCAAAAAACCCGCTTTTATGTACTGTAGAATGGGATAAAGTTCCTGTAGTGCACATAAAAAACACACTGGAGAAAACAGTCTGGGTTATTCCTGCCTCAGGCAAAGGCAAACCCATCTGTAGGATTGCTTTTCCTCCAGAGCCTGAACGCCCTTAGTGGGTAAAGTGGGAGGATGGGCAGGTCTGGTTTGTGCCTCAAGGGGTTTTGATTTGGGGTAAGAATAGCCAATCAATTAAATTGCATGATGTTAATTGCCAGAGAGCACTGTATATGATCACTTCTGCAGTGGGTATATGCTCATCACCCTTGGGTCTGGGCCCCACTTCCTTTGATTGCCACATTAATGAAAACTGAACTTTGATGAAACTGGACAAGCTCAGTGGTGATGGAATCTGAACTGACTTCAACATGCAACAATTCACACACCATCTTTGCTGCCTTGAAAGA
This sequence comes from Dasyornis broadbenti, assembly GCA_013397935.1. NCBI lineage: Eukaryota > Metazoa > Chordata > Aves > Passeriformes > Dasyornithidae > Dasyornis > Dasyornis broadbenti. The sequence goes on along the minus strand of VZRN01001462.1, from coordinate 560,950 downwards.
CTGTTACAACAGATGGAGCCCAATGTCATGGAGTAAAAGAACTCAATATATGGTCCATAGTCTAAGAGAACATATCAATAAACAGGAAAAGGTGATAGGGTAATGGAAGTGTGGCATGACATACATTATCATGGAATCAGTGGTGGATACTGCACTGGTTTTAGCTGGGATGGAATTAATTTTCTTCTTAGAAGATGACACAGTGCTGTATCTTGGATTTACTGTGAAATAATGTTGATAACAAACAGATGTTTTAGTTGTTGCTAAGTAGTGCTTACTCTAAATCAAAACCTTTTTAATTTCTCATGCTCTGCCAGTGAGGAGGTGCAGAAGAAGCTGGGAGGCAGCACAGCCAGGACAGCTGACCTGAACTGGCCAAAGACACATTCCATACGATGGAATGTTATGCTCAGTATATAAACGGAGGGGAGTTGGCTGCGAGCCACTGATCACTGCTCAGGAATGGGCTGGGCATTGCTCAGTGGATGATGAATGACTGTTGTGCATCACTTGTTTTCCTTTTCCCCTTCTTAAATTATTTTTCACTATCATCATCATTATCATCATCATCATCATCATCATCTCATACTTTATTTCAATAATTGAAGTGTTCTTAACCTCTGAATTTTACCTTTTTCCAGTTCCCCTCTCCATCCCACTGACGGGAGAGGAGGGAGCAAGTAGTTGTGTGGTACTTAGTGAGAGGCTGCGATTAAAACAGAACAGGATCACCGACATGGAAGCAGGGAAGCACAGGATAAAGAACTGAGGAAACATAGCAGTGCAAGGTGAGGGTGAATAAGGTTTATTTATCTTTTGGGTGAGTTGAGTGGCAGTGACAGGAACATGAGTTTGGATTTCTGTTTTGGCAGTGTGAAAATATGTGATGTAAGGGTTTGGAATCGGTAAGGTAGGAGATGTAGGATCACATAATATTTCAAGTGAAATTTCTACTTCTTCCGCCCTCTCAAAGAGACATAAAATCAGGGATGATCTGTAAGACTGTCTTAGAGAAAACAGTATGTTGTCTTTGTCATATGGTGGTGTACGTTTCTCAGGAATTCTTTAGTCACCCCAAAAATGGCATCTATATGGTGACTAGAGGCATTCAGTAAAAATGCTGGGAAGTTGTGAAGCACAGGCTGAGTAGTGCTTTGCGAGAAGCAGTTTACCTGCTAGACCCACTTGGCTTAGAAGAGAGAGTCGTAGAAGGAGTTGTGGAACCGCAGTGTTTAATACTGTAAGCTTGGAAGGAGGATTTGGAAGAATTCTTGTTTTTATGATAAAATTTCTGTAGCACAGCTGATTAATTAATTAGTATTTATGAGTGTCCTTAATCTAAGCATATGTGGCATACCAAGAATATTTGGTGCAAGAACATAATGCAGGATTGGGAACAGTTATGAAAGAAATATTGGTGTTGAGGGGGAAGCAATAACTAAAAATGTACTGTTGTGGTGTAACCCAGGTGGGCAGCTAAACACCACCCAGCCACTCGTTCACTCCCCTGCAGTGGGATGGAGGAGATAAACGGAAGGGTAGAAGTGTGAAAACTCATGGGTTGAGATAAAGATGGTTTAATAGGTAAAGCAAATGCTACACGCACAAGCAAAGCAAAAATAAGGAGTTCATTCATTACTTCCCATCAACAGGCAAATATTTTGCCATCTCCAGGAAAGCAGTGCTCCATCACACATAATGGGAAGACAAATGCCAACACTCTGATCTTCCCCCTTTCTCCTTCTTTCCGCAGCTCTTATTGCTCAGCATGGTGCCATATGGAATGGACATCCCTTTGGTCATTGGGGTCAGTTGTCCTGGCTCTGTCCTCTCCCAACTTCTTGCACACCCCCAACCTACTCATTGGCAGGGCCGTATGAGAAACAGAAAAAGCCTCAATATTGTGTAATTGCCAGTCAGCAATAATGAAAACTTTGGTATATTATTGATGCTGTTTTGGTCACAAATCCAAACCATAGCACCAAAACCTATTATGAAGAAAATTAATTCTCTCTTAGCCCAAATAATGAGTACTTACAAGATTTTAATTATATCAGTTGTTAGTGGAACATCTGCACATAATCAATATTCATTAAAATCATGAACTTCTCTTCTAGCAGTTCCTCAAGGATCAAATTCTACTCCCATTCTGAAAGGAGAAAGAGATAAACAGATTTTGCCTTTCTAACAGAGATATTAACTATTGACCAAACCTAGTCTACTGCTTGTTTTTCTCAAAAGGAACTGTTATCCTGTACCTTGGAGCTCTTTAGACCATGCTAACTTTAGATGCATTGTCTAGCTGCAGATGGTTCATTTTATTTAGAATGCAGAAATAGAAGGCATTCATTTAAATGCAAATTTGCCACTATGTCCTATGGAATTTCCTCTCACTGAAGGGTGTTGTTGTGAACATTTACTGTGACTGGAAAAATACTGATGCTCATGTGTGCCTGCCCCTATTTTTCTTCAGTAAAGTGCAAGAGCTGTTAAATGTTATAATTTGTGACAAACAACTGCCAAGAAGAAATCTTACATTAAACATCTTGACATACTGATGTATGAGTGGGGGATATCTGCCCAGTTTAATGTTTTAATTAAAAGCAGAACATTAGACTATTAGCTTTTTGTAGAATCAAAAATTCACATTCTCGGCATTTTTCTTGACTGATGCAGAAGTTTTCAAAAGACGATAACCAAATTTAATATTTCATGACAGATAATTTGCATCTTTTCAATGTCCCACCTTCTCACAGTTGTCAAATCTTTCATATTTCTTTCAAGCAATGTCATGAGCCTGATTGCTTTAACAAATATTAACCAGATTACATCACATCATTTGTTTCTCTGTTCATGTGGTATCAGCACTGCAGAATGAATTGCTGAACCTCAAGTTATTGTGACATTAATGTTTTTGAAGAGAGTATCAGCTGTGTCTGGGTTTTTTGTTTGGTTGATTTCATCTGTATTGGGTTTCTTGTTTGGTTTAGCTTATTTTGCTTTTCCTTTGAAACAGCAATTGGGAGGCATCTAACAGCTTTAGTGCAAGCATGCTCAGTATTGTGTGATGTCAATATTGCTTCTAGCTTCATTTTTCTCTAATGTATTCAACAAAAAAAGAAAAAAAAGAAAAAAAGAAACAACTATATAAGAATAAAGCCAACTTACTAATGAAGTGTGTCTGTCTAGTTGTGTGGTAGCCTGGGCTCTGATCACTCGCTATGAAATATTTATTTTGTTTATTTGCTTAGTGTAGTTTAGTTTCAATCACATAAGATTCCTTATTTCTTGAACAAATTAAGCACTTACCTGAAGGACTAAACCTAAACATACCTCTCTAGTCAAAGCTACACTGGGCCTGGAATTTAAGCCTATATTTAGGAACTTTGCAGACTAATAGTCCATAATTTTGTAAGAAATAATACTTCAGAAAATGCTTTTCAGAAGTACCTTCTTTCATCCCTTTCCCCTTATACCGTATTTCAAGCATATATTCAATTTGCTGTTGACAAAATCTTTTAGGTATCATTTGGTAATACAGTCTTCCTGGTTTCTGTGTCCATGGAATATTTGCAAGGAGTAATGATATTTTTAAAATGCCCCAACTTTGTTCTGAGAATTAAATAATATAGAATGCAATAAATCATACTGTAATTAAAATTCAAGGTGTTAAGATTAGCTAGATGTTCTCCAAGCTGAGTAGCGTTCCCTGTTTTCCCCTTTTGGCTTAATTAGGTGACAACTCTCTGGTTGCAATAAACTATTTTGTGTCAGGACAAAACAGGTCAAAGGGGCGTGCTTCTGCAGTGTGGATTATTTCAGTGCACTAAGTTTATGACTGAGGGTTGTAGATAAAAGTCTTTTCATTTTGTAGGAACAGTGAAAACTGGGCAGAGGTCCACTTTGATTGCAAAATGCAGCAGCATCAAAAATTCAGAGCACTGATAAAAATTCAGACATTGGGGTTCACGTTTCCCATACATGCTGCTTTTCAGGGAAAGGGAAAAATCTGCAAAAACTGATATTTTGATGGTTAGTTAAGCTACAAAGGCAAAAAAATCCAATGAGAATTCTCTCATTTAACAAAAAATTCTTTTACCATCACTGAGTCTTTTAACTGCTGGAGCATATATTGGTTCAAGAAAACCATCTTGAAAATGAAGCCTCTTCCATGATAAAACATGCAGATCTGTCTATGGTAAACTGTGACAGCCCTGCAAGGCACCACTTTGCATTTTTAAGCTACTATCAGCCTATGAAAATGCAATCTTGAGCTATGAGCTAGAACCCTCCTGTCAGAGCTAAACCACTTCCTTTTCTCATATTACTTTGGATGAAGTACAGCACCCAGATCCATGTCTTGGAAGGCTAGGTCCCAAAGATCTTGCCTATCTTTCTTAAGAACTTATGTCTAATTAGAGAAATTACTTCAAGAAGCTTCAGTCAGTTTTGAGCTGAAGAATTCATGATAAAATAAGGATGTGAAAAACTTGGAAAGGGTCCAGCAGAAGGATGCTGAAATGGTGTAGGGCATAGAGCACATGATCTACAAAGGAGATATTTAGTCTGGTAAAGGGAAGATGAAAACCAATATGTAAAAACCTCCAGAAGTAATTCCAACAACTCTTTTTCCTTTTCCTTTTTTCTTTGTTTCTTTTTTTTTTCTTTTTTCCTTTTTTCTCTTTTTTTCTTTTTTCCCTACTTATTCATCTGCTGCTTCTCCTGCATTTCTGCTCCTTTTCCTCATTTTGCTTCTGTTGCTTCAGCTTCATCTGCTGCTGCTACTGCTTCTGTTCCTTCTTCTTCTTCTTTTTCTCACCCTCCTGCTCCTTCTCCTTCTTCTTTTTCTTCTTCTCCTTGACTAGATGTGATGTCAACTAACCACTGTCTTTAGTGTTGGGGTTTTTTTTGGCTAAGCAAGACTTATACCATTCCTCTCTAGATTTGTCTTTACCAGATGAAACATTACAAATACCTTTGATCTATCCTGCTGTCTACTTAAAGGGATCTACAATTCTCTGGAGAGAAATACTAAATTATTTATACAGTTTAAAATCACTGTGTGTAGGCAAAGAGTATTAGAATCACTGTGAAAGACACATAGATTAAAATTGTAAATGCAATTATTTGTTTCTTATTTAGATGGGGTTTTGTTTTTTTTTTTGATTCTGTGCAGTAGTTCTGCTTTCATTTGTGGAAAATCTAGACAAGGATTATCTAGAGCATTATGATGGTGGAGGACCATGGAAAGTACATGCAGGTGCCTGTTGGCACGCTGTGCTGATTTGGGCTGAGACACAGCTAATTTTCTTCAGAGTAGCTTATATGGTGCTGTGCTTTGGATTTGTGACAAAAACAGTGTCAATAATACATGAAACTTCTGTTACTGCTGAGCAGCCCTTACACAACATCAAGGCTTTTTCTGCTTCTCACACAGCCCTGCCAACGAGTAGCCTGGGGGTGCGTAAGAAGTTGGGAGAGGACACAGCAAGGACAGCTAACCCCAGTGACCAAAGGGATGTTCTATAGCGCATGGCACCAGGCTCAGTATACAAAGCCAGGGAAAAGGAGGGAGGGAGGGTGGAAATTCAGAGTTACTCTGTTTGTCTATCCAAGTAACCATTCCGTGTCATTAAACCCTGCTTTCCTGGAAATGTCAAAACACCTGCCTGTTGATGGAATTAATGAATGAATTTCTTATTTTTTGGTCATGAATGCAGTTTTCACTTTATCCTTTTCCTTCTCCCCCTCTCTTTTCAAATTTTTTCTTACTCATCAGGCCTGTGGGGAGTAAGAACCATCTTTTGATTCTCATGTTTTTGTACAGTGTAAAAAAAAGTCTCTTGTATCTGCAGTTGCTTTAAAGATTCCTTCACAGTCACAGCATTGTAAAAGGAAGTCAGTATACATCCAAGTCCAACATTCTATCTCTGATAAAACTTTAGCCTTTGAAGAAGGATCAAATTTCTATTTTCCAAGTACAGCTACTTGTGAAATGACTGATGCTTAACTTTGGTTCAGTAGTCAGATGTTAGAACAGAGGTAACTTTAAGAATGAAAGGACACATATTTATTGATGCATTATGAAAAGTCAAAACGAGGCGGGAAATGCAAGTAAAATGTGATTGTGATAATTTCAGCTACCTAAAATGTATCTGTAATTAAAGAGACATAAATTTATGTAGGAAATAACCTCAGGAAAACATACTTTAATATATCTTTCTTATTAATGTCTCATAAAAATATGTATTTGCCTACTGCAATGACCCTGCTATTCATTGAGGAGTTAGTGATCCACACAACAGGTTCCTGAACAGGCCCAGGTTCTTTCTGTGCTGCGCTGTACTTACTGCATGGCCTTCAGGCTTGTGTTGTACCACTCAAATTCCTTGGACACAGACCACTCACTGTAACAGAGGAGCCTCCAGACAGCTTCCACTTGGTACTGGCTACCTGTGTGGCTTTTCTTTGACCTAACTGTACACCAAGAAGTTCTCGTGGGAAAACCCCAAAAGAGTAGGGAACAGGATTTATTTTATTCTAGCATGTGTCAGATATTTTTATGGGCTCAACAAAAAATCTGTGAGACATACACATGGCTAGAAGTACCCTCAAAGAGTTGCACCTTCTGAGAGGAGCAGGTATTTGCAGAAACAGCCTGCAGAATTATGCTTTTAGAATTTTGGGGATCCTCTAAACATTCATGAGCTTTGTGAGATTGCTTTCTTACTGGAGTACCTACCAGCATAGTACACATCAAATAACATCAGTCATTTCAGTTGTTTCTAAAAAACTTTGGGGAGCAAGTAATAAAGGTTTAGACATCATAATAAATTCAATTGCTAGTCAGACATTGTAGAAATACTTCATAGATCTTTTGTGTGCAATTTATTTGAAATGTTACCACGTCTTCAGTCTCTAACAGTTAAAGTTCTACCTCTCATGCCTCTCATCAGTTCAAAGAGTAAGCAAAAGTACTTTCTTTTTGTATTTCGTTGCTCTACTGTCTTTTGTGAAATCTGACTTTGGTCTAAATGAATCCAGTCTAAATTCTGTCAATAATAAGAGATGTTTGCCTCCAGACCTTGTGTAAAAATATTCTTTGAAATAGCAAAGACTGCATAAGCTCACACACTTTCTGGAACTTTCAAGGCAGCTCACAAAGCCTCATTCAAATGCATTGAGACCTAAATAACAGTGGGATTCTGTCTATCCCTTTAGATAAGCATGGAAATTTTGGTATATTATGAAAGCAAATTAGATATGCCATTCTGTAATTTTTAAAGATCATTAGTTATGCTTTATTACAAAAGGTTTTTTTGTTAATTAATCATTATATGAGACCAATTACCTAAGAATCTCCAAACAGAAGTCCTTAATGAAAGACTTAGATTGTATATATTTTCTAACTAAGATCATTGGCACAGCACTTCGATTAGATGGTTTTACTTCTGGATATAAATGTTAACATCTTTCTACTACTTCTTGTTTCTAGATCACAATGAGGTTCCTTAAAGGAGAAGATTCTTGACTCTTAGTCCAAAATTTTATTACCCTTGGGAGAGAGATTTTGGTGCATCACAAAAATAAATTTAAAAGATAAAGGCTTCAGAATTCCTAAAAGTATCAGAATGTGGAAAGAGAAATAATAAGAAAAAACCCAAAAGCCCCAAGTATATGGAAGAGGTTCTACTAACGAAGATAACATTGGAGGCTTCTCACAATACAGGGTGTTTAGTTAAACAATTGCTCACTTCTTCATCACTTTCATATTCCTAGTAAACTCGAGGAGCTATCAAAGGGAAAAATGAGATGCTTAGCCTCATTTTCTTTCCTGTCCTCATGCTTACATCAAACACGCACATGACAGTAACCCTGAGATTCGATGCATGACAAAAGAAAACAAATGATGAGCAAACTAAGTAGGAATGCTGAATGCCAGGAAAAAATCCATAGCTAATATTAGCTAATAGCTAATGATCACCCCAACATGTTTATTTTAAGTGCAGTGAATGGAATGGAGTTGAAAAGAAGATGATATGTCTTTAAAAAGTTACTTTGCAGCATTTTGCAAGGTGATACCAAAACTGTTAAAGTAGAACTCACGATGAACAAAATGCTTTGGCTGGATTTTCCCTAGTGAGAGACACTTTACAAAGCAGGTGTAAAAAAACCACAGGAGTCTTTGTATAACAAATGAACCGTGCCTCTTAATTAAGAGACTCCCTCAGAACTCTTGGCAAGTCAAGGAAAAGCAAGCTTATATCAAAATCAGCTGGCTGTTTTAAGTGGATTTAGGAATTGTGCCATGTATTGGCCTCACAGCTCTGGAGACTGAAATCACTCAATAGTAAATAAAGAAGCAACTGTGCAGACTTTCCTACCTCCCTCCTACAGAAGTGTTTTGTTCCTATCCTGTCAGAGCTCTCCCAAGGTGCCTCCATTCATTCTCCAAGCCTGTTTCATGCAAGGCTTTTTTGATTACTACTCAAGGATTAGTCCTGCCACCACAAGGATTCCTGCTGTGCTTAAGCACATGACTTAAGGAGGGAGTAGGGAGTGCTAAGTTTGCTGCTGAGATAATCATGTTCTTGTAAATAAAGCCATATGCAATTTCTGAGAATGTGCAAATGGATTTTTATCCATCTTTACCCTGTGCGTGATTACTGCTTAAAACTTCAATAAGAATCAGGTCTTAAATTTAAATGTAGTCTGTGCTCCTGTGCTAACCTTGAGTTCCACTGTGTCCATTCCACAGATTTATCAGGAGTCTGCACGTGGAAATGTATTGGTCGTTTTCCAGCTTCCCATAGAAAACTTAAAGCAGTTCTTAAAGAGGTTCAACCAATTGTAACATGTTCTTTCTATCTAACATTGCTGCTGATCCACAGCTACCAATGGTCAAATCTACTTCATGTAAGAATTGCAGCATCAGCATAAGCTCACGTAAATAAACTTGAGAACACCTTAGTGAGATCAGTAAAGAAGACTGTTTCATCTTGTTTTGCAGAGTAGAATAAATTAAATCCAGGAAAATCAAACAACTCATTTTGAGTGTGTCTGAAATATCTGGAAGAAGGAAAGCTTGATTCATATGATATTATTATTCATTCTGTACTGTTTATCTACCTTCTTTTATAAGGATTGTTTCTTTCTAGAGTTGTATAATATGGTCCTTTCACTAGACAAGAAGAGACATTGCCTTTGTAAATTTGCTAAATCAATTGGGCATTAAAATATGACTACTAAAGCATGCAGATCAGATTCTTACTTTTGTCATTTTTATTGTCTTTAGAAATGGTGACTTTCCTATTTGGTAGATGAAAAACATTTTCATTGTGTAGGTTAAGCAGCATTTTGTAAAGATATGGAGTTCAACTCAAAACTCAAAAGGATTTTAATTGATTTTATTCTTCAGTGAAGCTGCTGTAAAAATGTTGGCTATACAAGAATAAAGAAGTTTCTCAAATTTCCTGCACTGAAAAAGAATACTTTTATTAAGAAAGATAACTGTTAGCTAGAGTTACAGAATAGAAATACATTGTTTCAGATCACCATGCTTGATCTAATGGAAAAGAAAAACTAGGTTTGTTTAGAGATATTTTGTTGTTGTTGTTTGTTTTTTTGTTTGTTTGTTTGTTTTGGAACATCAGTCAGTTTTTCCATTTTGGATAAATCAAATGTTAAGCAGCCCCAGATAAACTGACTCAAATAAAATGACTGTTCTTTCTGTATCCAGAAGATACAGAGCTAGTTACCAAAGGCAACTGGTGAATTGATGGGAAAAGGAGAAAGCTGAACAGAAAACAGTGAGACACATCAATAGTGCGTTGTCATTTAGGCATTCTACAGAGAGTCTGATCATGATTGGCTTTGATGGATTTTTATGAGGTTATGAGGAAACTGATCTCATTTTAAAATGTTCATAAGCAGAACATAACACTCATGAAGAATGATTTAATTTCAGAGTTTATTTTTAGGGACATATTCAAAGAGTAAATCTGGAAAAATATCACAGGGTCATAGAACGGTTTGTGTTGGAAGGGACTTTAAAGACCATTTAGTTCCAATCCCTGTGCCATGGGGGTATTTTTATGATCAATGCTTAATTTGCCTGGTTGCACCTGAAAAGAAAATACATTTTCTAATGACATTGAAAGCAAAATATTATTTGGGTTATATAATCTCAACTTTTTTTTTTTTTTTTCCCTGACAGAATCTTAATATTTAACTTCTGATTTTCAGTTCTGTGAAATTGTTTTCCTTTAGCAACTGAAAGCGTTATATATTCAGGGATGCACACATAGTCAAAAGCAAAATTTCCTTTTGTCAAAAAGAGAGCCCATCCCAACATATTTTTCCAAGAAAGGTGATTTTTAATGGATGACTTTGTTTTCTTAAAGAAGATAGGTTTCTCTGATTCACTTTAGTTAATGCCTCCACATTTGGAGTCACAAACAGTTACTAATAACTCTCCAGGTAACAAAACTGCTTAGATTTATGTCTAAGGGATCAGACTTTTTAAAACAAGGGAATACATGCATGTGAAAAGGCTGCTGTTTTTGAGGATGCACTCAACTTGGCATTACATGAGCTGAAAACTCCAGAAATTAGTTATTGCAGAGTCTAAGGTCTATGACAGAACAATCTGCTGACTATTGTTTTGCAGTTCAAGAGACTCCTGCCTGTATCTCTCCCTCCTGGCCACTGTGCTGCTTGCATCTGTCCTGAGAGTAAGGGTGATGACAGGGAACATGAGCCTTCATATCAACCACTGCAGTGGAAAATCTTGTCGCTTAGTGCATTCTGCCAAGAAGAGGGTTTTAGTCTAAAATACCACGCCATGAACTGGAGAGTCTGAAAAACAGACATGTTGTTTTCTTTCTGTTCTGTGGACGAGTGGAAAGTTTTTAGGAGCAAGGACAAAAGGCAGCCGGGTAATGCTGTTAGAAAGGGAACACCAGAACTTGCTTATGCAGACCCAGGTTCTTAACTAAGTTCTAACTGGGTGTCACCCTGCATTGTGAGGTTCCCCAGTAACTTGAAAAAGGAAAGTATTCTACCTTCTCCTTTTCTTTAGCTGATGATTTTTATGGCACTTGGGTTAATTTTATTATTTATTTATTTGCTGGATGTTTAATACTGTAGATTGCGCTTCTGTTCTTTAAACAGAGCTCACAGTGGTTTTGAAAGCAAAGATACACATATTTGCAGGAGGAACAAGCAGAGCACTTGGAAAATTTTCTGAGATTCACTTTATTATGTCAAAGTGGGTGTGTGTCTAATTTGATTAGCTCGTTTGCTGTGTTAAGAAATTGCTGTTCCTGTGGGGTCATGTGCTTTCTTTTAAGGAACAATCTGATGGAAACTCATATTCCCAAAAAAATATAATAAGTTGCATCTGCAAAAGCAAGTTTGTTTTCAGTCATCATCTGTAGAAGTCATCCCACTGACAGTGATACACAAATCATGTTTATATTCACAACCCTCACAGGGAACCCAGAAGTGTGATGCTATCAAGAAAAAAAAAAAGCTTTCCCCAGATATTATTAAGCATATTGACTTAGATGAAGAACTAATTCAGCTTTCGTGAGTTAGCCTGCTTTTTCTTCCTGAAGCAAGAATTCAAATTTCATCAAATTGTGTAGTCAAATACACCATATGCAACATTACAATAATGCTGAAGCTATACTGGGTTTTATTTGGGTATAAAATAGCCCAAGACATTAATAATTCTGACACAGGGGCTTGAAGGGTCTCAGGAATTGAGAATCTGATAGTCTTCTTTGTGCTTTATATTTTACATCTCTGCCTTAAGTATCACAGTCCCATTCTTCCTGCAACATCCTCAGAAAGAATATGCTGTGAAAAAGCAATTTTCTGATCATCATTTCTAGAGCAGAACTGCATAGTAATTTCTTTAAAATTCATGTTTGCCAGCTCACCTGCAGTAAGTAATGATTTCTGACATGAAAAAAGGGAGCAGATTGGAATTTGTCCCAACTTGGAGCATTTGATGTGTTTCAAGTGAAATAGCAGTGAGACTCTTCTAAGCACACAGCAACACAGGTATTCAAACTGTGGAAAGAAAATACTCTCCTTAGCACCCAACAAAGAGTTAAGTATAGGCTGATCTCCCCCTGCTGAAATCATAAAGTCAGGACTAAAAGTTACAAATTAGAAAGACCTGGGAATATCAACCACTGATATGTCATCTCACTCCCAAGAAAGCATAGACATTTAGAGAAATTTAATTTACATCTTCCCAGCTCACTGGACCAGCATTGATTGCCTAAGCTTTATCATTAACAGTAGAGTGTAGAACCTTTAAGACTCTAGAACTTTCTCTGCCATGTCTGTATTTTCCTTTAAAGGTACATTCTTCTGCACCATTCTTATTTAAGAAGCAAATCTCCATTCAAATGGAGATTAAAATATAGAAAGGAAGCACTGTAATAGTGTGGGAAGGAAACATAAGAGGAAACATGATAAGGATCGCTCAAGGAGTCTCAGAGTTACTTTGTTTTCATTACTGTGATTATATCCTTCATTATCCTTGATTGTGTTTGTATGAAAGGGGTTAATGGATTTGGTCAAATTCAGAAGTAGATCTGCTTTATGTGGTGCTGCAAGATACACCAAGGAGATTTTAAAGGGAATTAAAGTTGTTAGAACTATGATAAGGAATAGGTTTCAAAAAACCTCTGTTTAGAGGCAGGTATGTGATTGGTAGGAAATATTCAGAAAAAAATCATTTAATGCTATTAAATTTGGGAATGATTCAGTGAAGAATTAGAAGTGATACAAATTTTTAAAGGACTATGCCAGTGAAAAAGGCTTGTGGTAATGAACTTTGATAACACACAGCAGTAGTCTCTCCCTGAAGCTGACACAATTGTCCTCTGGGCAGTTCTAGACATGTCCTTAAAGACAGATAATCCCATAAAGGATGAGTTTAAAGGGAGAGAAAGAAAAAATTCTGGTGGGTCTGTTTGGAGGGATTAATCTGGGGGGAAAGAATATGTGAAGAAGGATTTAAATATGCCTTGCTTGACTGAGAAACCATTAAAAAGGAGAAGGGACAGAAGTATCTGCATTTTTTCCATGAGTAAACAAGTCTTAAGTTTATCTTTAGACCCTTTTTTCTTCCTTCAAACACATATTCCCATTGAAATTTCCTAGGGAAAAAAACCCTTCCCAGAACTAAGCCCTTTCATATCAGCAAAACAGAGATCTGCTATGTCTGACACCATCAATTAGTCTGCATTCTCGAGCATAGACTTTAATATCACACTTTATAAATAGATAAAACAGATTTCTTGGAATTTATAAGCTGTGTATAAGTCAAAAAGAGAGAAAAGTCAAAATAAGAAAGAAATACTAATTTATAATTTTTAAGATACCTAGAGATTCCTTCATCTCCCCTATGAAGCAAAAGTCCTTACGTAACCAGTATTCAGTGTTTAAAACACTGCACTGAAATGTGTAATCCCAAAACAGAGTAAGAATTCTCACCATCCTCTAGTGGAAGGCTTTTGTAGCCCTACCTCTAATCAGTTGCAATGATAGCATTTCCTCAGGAGTGCTGTTTTTGAAACATTCTGGTGCGGTCTGGCCACTACTTCAGATCTTTAGTTCAAGGGATCTGAGATGTTTAATTAGGATTGCTGCATTTGTCTCTTTTTTATTTATAATTGACTGTAAATCGACATTTATTTTTGTTTGAAGTAATTCATCTTCAATTTCTGTTTGAAGTCAGCCTACCCACGCTCATTTACCTTTGGAACAGAAATTGTAGCAGGTGATAAGATTTTTTGCATGGAACAAGGGCAGCTTGAAGGAAGGAAGGGAGCAGAGGCTGATACCAAGCAGAAAATACCTAACATGTCTTTAAGAGAAGGGGCAGGACTAAAGGGAATGAAAATTTGCCTGCATCAACATTTAGCAATAGAACCGTATCCTACTGGCTTAGTTTGAATCAAGAAAAATGCCATAGTAATGCAATTAAATAATATGATAATATATATAATAAGATTTGGCATGACACAGCTCTGCTTTGCAGTGCATGTGGCACGATGAGCAGAGTTAATTTTTCATTGCTTTTGGGAATGTGACGTTCTCTTGTTAAGGTGCAAACTAACTTGTCATCACTTCTGGGAATTCAGTCTTAGTGGTCAGGTATTATTTCTTGGGGTAAATATACGCAGACATTACTTAACATACATCAGCAGCAGAGTGTGTGTAGTTGAGAAAATGCAAATCCTTAGTTTTAAGACATCAGTATTGAATAAAAACTGCAACCTGGCAAAGAAAACTCCTAAATCTAAATTAGTAAGATTGGCAGATTTTTTTATTCTGTCATAGGAACTGATTACTCTTTTCACTTAGAAACCTTCTACAACAAAAACCCAAATTTTAAAACATTTTGTGTCAAGAAACTGAAGTTGATATAATACAATTAAAAGTCATATTAGAATGTCTTGCTTTATTAGCCAAATTTTAACAGATACTCTCCATGGTATTCCATAACAATTTGTTAGATGGCCAGAACGTTATGAAATAGATGTTTCACTGTCCATACTTTGATTTTAATCTACTTTCTTCAGTTTACTGTATGTGGACAATAAGACCAAGGTGATTTATTTGACATAAATCACGGTCATCGTGGTCAGTGGATCTGATGGCCACTAGTGTCTCACTTACAAACCTGCTAAATTCATAACAGGTTAAGATAAGATAAAGTCCACAACCCTTAAACTGTTTTATGAAGCCTTGGTTCAGAGCAATCAGACCAAGGCAAAGCTTAGGCACACAAATTAAATTACATACCACCAGATCCTGATGTTAAAATGTGTAAATAAAGGTTATTTTGTAGCCCAGATCTTCCTAATACTCAAAGGTATTTAGAAATTCACTTACATGCACACTTAAAAATTAAGTATGCCCCCTTGTTTTTCCTGTTTATTTCTGTTTCATGAACATAATTTGCCTATACCTCTGCCTACCAAATATGGTATTTCATGCCACACTAAGCTCAGTGGACTGGTATTCTTCTGTCAGGAATTTGTGATGCAAAGTAAGAAAATGTTAAGCTCAAAGCTACTACTAATAAGTGTTATATAACAAGAAGAATCCGTGAAATAAAGAAGCACATGCAGAGCAGCTAATGATTCAAGAATTATAGAACCAGAGAAGCAGTGAATGGAATGAACCGCCGAGGTCTCCATCCAAATTCCATTATTGGGGTGGGACTGTTGCCAACACGCTATGAAGTGAATCTTGAAAGTGCTCAGACATGGAGATTACCCAGGCTCTCCAAGAGACATCTTCTAGGGCTGCCCTGTTTAATAAATGCTGTCATTTCCTCTAAGATAAAATCAGATTTCCCCAAAACTTTGGGAATTCCCAAGCAGTTTGCAGCCCATTGGTCCTTGTTGTATCATCTACCCTAAATGAGAAGAGTTTTGCTCCGACATCCTCCTAAACCACCCTTCATGTAACCATGAACAGATTCAGGCCGGGCTATAGGATCAGTGCCCACCTGTGGGGCCAGGAAGGCTGGTGTGATGGCCTGCTCCACTCAAGGTGAGGCCGCAGGAGCTTGGCATGGTGCTCTGCTGCCCTGCAGGGGGCTTTGCCCCTGGGCCTCAGTGGTTTGTTTTGTGCCTCTGTCCCCTCGGGGCTGGGCATTTGGGGCCAGCACAGTGCTCTACTCCCACTGAGCTTTCATTCTCCTTTTAGCTGCCCTGCTTCTGGGGGCTGGTAGGCTGGAGGAGTGTCCTGCTCCCATTCAGGATGCCCTGTTTTGAGCTCCATCAGAGAGCCCCGTTGCCCTCCAGGGCTCTCTAGGCTGCCCTCCCCCGAGGGTCTAGCAAGGAGGCCTGCCTCCCTCAAGGCTGCTCTGTTTCTGATCAATTCTTTTCGAGGGAAGCTGCCCAGTCTCCTTGGCCTGGCAGGTGGGCTAGTCCCCTTTGAGACTGCCTTGTTTTCAGCGCAAGGCGTGGTGCCCTAGTCGCCCACAGCTCCTACACCTGACAGGCCAGCATCGTTTTCCACTCACCTTGAGGCTGTACTGCCTCCATGCCCAGCACAGAAGCTCAGTGCCCTTTCAGCTGGAATTATTACATGATCTTGATCTCTTGTGCAAGAGATCATTACATCTCTTGATCATCCCCTCCGGATAGTGCACGTTGCAGTTCAGTAAGTGATTACAATTAGTAATAAAAGAGTAGTAGTAAGTAAAACAGGTGTTGTGAGAGTAAGTGTAGACTAGCAGTGACATTACAGCTCAGAGCACCAAAGCCTTAGCTGAGAATAATGGGTGTTCACTGCAGCCTCTGGCCTCCCTGGCAGGGAGAGCCAGCAATCCATCAAAGGCCCTTCTCCACAAATGACTCCTCTGAAATGGACATACTGTCCTGCGGCAGGCCATTAACCCCACTGGTATGAAACCCTGAGAGCAGTAACCACAGCTTAGAGGGGCCTGTTTGTCTGTGATACCAAAATTGCTGGTACAGGCATTACCTTCACCATAAACACAGGACTGAAGCTGAGGCTTTAATCTATGGGGGGTTTTTTTGGTTGTTTTTGGTTTTTTTTTTTTTTTTTGCACTAAAGGCAAAATTTCTGTCCCTTTCTCTTTGGACTTACCTTCCGATAGGCACAACATTGTACTAGTTCAGCTCTTTTTTTCAGCTATACAATGAATTAGTTTAGTAAATGAAATGGAATAAAAGTAAACCCTCCAAGAGAACAATGTCACACGCCCTAAAAACAAATTTGGTTTGTAATTTTAATCAGTGCTCTGGTCGGGATTGACTTGCATCCACAGAGACAAGTGGGTTTGCAAACAAAAAAAAGCATCAATAGGCAACAGATCTTGCTGTTGAGAAAACTGCTGTGTTGAGCTGAGTCTTGAGCTCACCAAATAATTTCATACACTGGTACACATAAAGTTCTCTTTAGAGAACAATTATTTCTATAACTACTAACTTCAGCAAATTTCTGGTTCTGTGATCTGGGATTAATACTGTGTTCCTCTAATAATTTCTTGTGCCACTGTTCCACTCTGAAGTGCAATCTCAAATTGATACTTGTGATGGTGAAGTAGGAGCCTTAATGGAACTAATTTCTTGTCTTTCCAGAAGGCAGACCTTCCCTAAAGAGCCAGTACAGAGCTGCTCCAAAGAGTGCACATTTTGCAAAAACAAAACAGAAAAGCCCAACTTGTCACTTTCTTTGAAACACAGGGCATGGATTTTGCTGCACTTTAGATCAGGACAGAGTAAAGCATTCTTAAGTTATTATACAATAATTGGATCCACAAGAATGAGTTTGGGTACTTATTGCCATTGTGAAAGTGCGGTTATTGATGCATAAAACACTACAACATTACAGGGCTGTGGTTATTTCTATGTCCCCTTTCCTTGCTTACAAGAACAGCAGCTGACTGTCAGTGTTCTGGAGGAGCAGACTGCTAAGAGTAGGTTCTGACCACATGATCTTGGTCCCTGGTGTCCATGGAGGTGGGTCCAGAGTCAGGCATTCCAGAAGGTAAAGTTCTCCCCTTCAGACAGAGGTGGAGGAGGAAATTCTGGATTTTTAACCATATTATTGATGGGCTGCTCTGAGGTGCTGTATGCTGCTCAGTGTAGCAGGTTGCCAGGCAAACATCCTTTAATGGTTAAGTTCTTTCGGCCAGTTACACGTGTTTTCATAATACCTGCATAATTACAATTTAACCAATAAAAGTTACACCCCTAACAACTCCACAGCAGTATATCAAAGGTCAAATTCTGGGCCTCCAAAACCCATCTACTTATTCTAGTCATGCCAGCTCAGTACGAATTCCTCTCTCTGTATGAAAGTTTGCTTTTGAAACAAAGTCCCAGCTTCTCATGGGGTTTCAGCCCCACACATTCCCTCCTCTGTCAATTTCCCCCTCTAAACATTTCATTGGAACTGATGTACATGAGAATGGGTGCAGACACTCATAAGATATATTGTTTGTTTAAAAAATACATTTATTTTGGGGTTTTTTTTTTTACATAATATACACATAGGAAATCAAATCTCTCAAACAGGTTGGTCGACTAGAATCTGAACAGTGACCTTGTAAGTCTCCGTTGCAAGTGTCTTTGCAAAAGCATCTTCAGCTGAATCAAATGAGACTCACTAAAGTGCTGCTCTGCTGAAACCTTGCAGCACAGCTGGCACACAGTTTTATGTGCAAACCTACTATAGATGTCTCAGGTGTTATGTGTGACCATTTCTGTAACTGCAAGAACAGTTCTAAAGACTAATTAAAAATATCTATGTACAGTTTGTCCAATTCTGCAGCATCAACTACCTGGGAGCATCCCTGAGACAACAGTGCCTGTCAATTACCTTATAAACAGCAGGAACTGCCTGAGGAAACCTCCAGGACCGGCTGAAATTCTCTCTTGGAGAGCTTCTGCAATGGTTTGACAAACAATTTGTTGTGAAGGCAACTAGGAGTTTGCTTGGCCCCCTCATGTCAGGCCAGTCCAATATCTCAAATGAGTTGTCTCAGCCAGCAGGGAGTGTCTGTAGAGCTCCTCAGCTACCCAGGGAATTAGTGATTGCGCTGAGTAAGCACATTGGCACAGCCAGGATGCACAGCCACGCTGTGACTGCAGCTTGTCACAAACGAGTATATCTGGATATTACATATCAGCTAGGGAATTGCTGGAATGGCAATGTTTAGAAAACTGAGAGATCAGGGTGAGAAGTTCCAGTTTTAAACTGGAAAAGTAATTTTTTTCTAAATTCATCCATCAGCAACACACTTCTTGGCAACAGTCAGTACTTCTACTATGCTGATCATCATCACTACATGTATAGAACTGTGAGTCTTTAACTGGCATATTTTAAAGTCCTGTGAGTACACATGGACCTGATGGCTCAGAGGTCAGGATGACCAGGCTTGAGAGCTCTGTACAAGCCATGTTGGAATATCCTGATTAGTACAATTACATGTTATCATTTTCAAAGGCTTCTGCAATAGCCACAAACAACAGGTCAAATGCAAAGTTTAACCTCATATCACAATCAAAACTTAAAATGTATAATTCTTGCCACAAGGGGAATTCATGATTGCCTTTCTTTTGGGTGATTTCAGATGTGAGAATTTTTGTGTCTTTCACTACTATATTTGTACTGAAGATAAAACAGCTATTAAATGTAGCAGAGAGGCAAAATAATCACTCAGAGACAAAATAAATTTTAAAATATCTGATATAATACATTCATCTCTATGGAGTAACCATGATTAGGCTACTGTATTTGACAATGCTCTCAACTTGATCATGTCCTCAGTCTCTTTAGTTCTCTTCCTTTTGCAAACCACAGTCTGAAGAATTTTTCTTTGTTACCGTAAATTTTAAGATTGTACTGGATAACAAAACATTTTGGTTTGCAGTGCATGAAATGATGAGTATAATATAAATGTGCAGTCTAAGGGTGTTTGCAGTGATAGTCCAAATATCATTGTAATATGATAAAATAATATTACAAATATTATTGCCATACCAGACGATGTCCCAATCCACTACCTGAAATAATAATCCAGGTCTTTCCCATTCTTGTGTCACCTATGAGAAGTGCTTTAAATAACACTTTGCACTTCGGGGGACTTTTATATTGTCTCTAAACATGTACAATACGATGCATATACTGACCGATAATCATCCACACCTCAAAGTGCAGGGTAATAATATAGATTAACTTAAATATTAATATAATAGATCACAAAACTTGAAGATAAAATCATCTAGTAAATCGGGATAGAGCCAAGATGAAAATCTAATGCTTTTAACCATGTGTGTATTTCTAATATAGGCACTTCAATCTGCTTTCCCATCAAAAATGCTCTTCAAAGTTTATACACCTATTTGACCATAATTTGCAGGGACCGTTATAGGATTCATTATGGCTTAATGTTTTCTGTGTTTGTTTTTTTATTTTTTCTGGTATGAAAAGACAGCATAGCTCAAATTCCTCCTGAGCTCATACTCTTACAAAATGAACATGACCTTTCATATGCCATTTTAAAAACATGCCTTATATTTGCTTGTAATTTAAATCTTCTGTGGTTTAGATTGCTGTAGTTTCCCTTTTTCTCCGCACCAAGATGGTAATTCTTTATAAGCCGTACACATATGGATTTACCACCCATAAATTATAATTTTTATGTATTTCCAGAACATACTAGGTGCAATGGAGAGAAAGTGCCACTTTCTTATGTCTTTTCTGTCATTAAGAAATTACATATTTTGTCAAACCCCTTGCAGGCTCCAACACTGCAGTAAAGATTAACATATTTTCATTTGGAGTTTCAGTGGCGTACCCTTCTTGTTAAACCCATGTATTCTATTACTGTTATTGCCACACTGAAATAGGTAGCTTAGTCACAAGAAGAGTTCTAATTCTGCGTAATTCTTTTTTATTTAAATCTTCCATTTTTAATTATGTACTGTTTTGATAGAGCAGCGTGAATTTCATTTCAAGTTTTTTCCAGAATGCCAGTTCTTAGGTTTACGGACAGAGAGATCCTGTCAGCTACTGAAATAGACCTGAAAACTGGCTCTGTCCCAGCCCTCCTGAAATTTGTTTTATGTTTCATGTAATTCACTTGAGCTCTGTGGCAAAACTGTAATGCAAGAATCAGGGAAATGCTTTGCTCTCATCTATTTAGTGGCAGACTACCAAAGCAGGATCCAAAGGGCCGTACCTGGAACAATGGGGTTTGAAGCTTGATGGGCTTCTGTAGGCCACATCTGTAACAAAAATAGCTAGCGTAAGAAACTCGTTCCTTACGGAAGAGAGCTCTTTCCTTTACCTTGCCTTTAGAAGTACTAGCTATGTTCTGGTTCCCCTTTCCTTCTCAGAAGCAAGCTTTCACTCTCATCCAAACTGTGAACTCTGCTACACTGGCTTCTCTAACTTAATAAATTATGCCAAATACATCTGTACTTCTAGAGGCTTTTTATTATATCAAGCAGGTTTCTGAACACTACAAGCAAAACCTTTATATACTGCTTCAGATATTTTTTTTTTCTCCTGAAAGAAAATACAAATACACCACATATAAAATTCATGGAATTCTCAGTATTGTCTCTTTTGTTTATACCCCCTTCTATTTTATGCAGTTTGAAGAAAGAGAAGAGATGGGCACCATTAACACCTAGGTCACGCAATTATACCTGTTTTATGGAGAGTTTAGTATAAATAAGTCGTTCTTCTCTCTGGCAGCCAACACAGATGAATTAGCAAAGTCTCCAGATTCTGCCAAAGTCCACAGCCACATCAGGTGCCAAGGTCTACTACCAGATCAATAATCCAGGAGGCTGAGCTCTGTTTGCAGCCAGAAAAATCATCATCTTAGGCACCTCAGAGTGCTGACTCCATGCTATACCCTGGCCAAAGCCTGATTATATTTAATTTATTGGGGAACATCACCAAAAAACATTCTGAAGATGTATGACCTCACTTTTGCTAAGTTATAGACAGTTCTGGAAAATCAGCTGCATTGTTCTCAGCTCATGAAATACACAGTACGGATCACAGTTTCTTATTTTTCACATTTTAGTGGGAGGCAGAAATACTTGGCAATTTTTCTTAATGGAAGAGGAAGGAAAATACCAAACTGGGGAGAAAAAAATGCCAGCCCACTATCATAGTTACCGTTGGTTGCTTGTCGACAGTGACAGCTGAGCATGAAGAAAATTGTTCACAACAGGAAAACGTGAGAAATGTAGCAGAATCACTTACTGTGTAACACAGTTATGGAAGAGAAGGCAAGAAGACAGACAGCTATTTGCCAGACCTGACAGAGCCATGTAAGCAATTTTCATAGATCTTCCAGTTAAAATCTTTTACAGGAGTGCTCCCAAAACATTATGTGTATCACTGAAGGAGGCAAATTAATGTCTCATCCATTTTCTGAAAAACAGAAAGTGACAGAAACCAAGATGACAGAATGCCTGTTATTGGGCAAATAAATAAAAGAGAGGTGTAATTTCAATTATTGCAGCTTCATCTGTGGTCTAGTTAAATTCCTCTAACCTCCTGTGACATAACAATTCAAAAGTTTAAGCACAGACTGTACCCCAAGAAGCTAAAAAACAACTAAGATTTAATACTTAGAAAGCAAGAAAACCTCTTGTTTGAATGAATAGTGACATTTTTGCATATTTGATTTTCACCTCAGACTTGCTAATCATCCCATAATCCATCAGGAGAGAAAAGCAGAGCAGATGAAAAAGAAATGGGTCTTCAAGTGTAGAAATTCCATCTCAGATTCCAGCAAACAGTATAAGGCAGAAGGTAGAGTTTTTCTCAGAAAGGAAAGTTTCTTAAAGCTATTGCACAAGAGAATGGACAAGATAGGATGGAATCCAGTGATTTGCATTTCTTTTCAGTGAGGATGGGTGAGTATTACTTCATTTTCTTTCTGATAAGCTGTATGCTGTGTGATATTCTCCACCCATTGATAGCTTATGGGGGATGGCATTATTATGAGGTTTAGCTCTTCAAACCACATTACACACCTTCTCTCTTCTGTGAGAACTCTAGAAGAGAATACAAGCAACAGTCTGTCACTTCTCTCAGCATATTTTTTTCTGTGAAAGCATTGGCTGCTCATACCAAATCACCGTGGTATGAGAGTATACACACACAATCTTTTCAAGGCTTCAGGAATAATATAGATGGGAAAGCAAAACGACAGATGCCCATTTACCAGGTCTGGCAGAGGCATCTAAGTGATTTTCACAGGCCTTCCATAATCACACAGAATCACACGATCACTGAAGTTAGGAAAGACATCAGGAAATCACCTAGTCCGATCCCCACTCAAAGGACTGTCAACCACAGCTGGGGCCATTTGTAGCCAGGTTTTTAATACGACTGAGGAAGGAAACTATAAAATATCTTTGAACACCTTCACAGTAAAAAAAGGATTTTTAAAAAATGTTTCCATGTCCTGTATTTCAATTTGTGCTCGTTTTTTCTTCTCCTTTTGCTGAGTACCACTGAGAAGAGTTTGGCTTCATCTTTTGTACCCCCTCCCACATCAGACACTCTCAGCCTATCTCTATATGAGAGAATTCCTCAGTTCCTTAATAATTGTTGTGGCCCTTTCAGTGAATTCACTCCAGTATACTCACGTTTTTCTTAGCAGGGAAAAGATTTTGCATAGCAAAACCTTTTAGGCACCTCATAACTTTAAGATAACTTTGACATCAAACTTCAGAGGTATTTTGCTGTCTATTCTGAGTGCATGAATTGGAAATGCTCAAAAGGTTAGGTGGGAACTGAACAAGGTCAGTGTATAACAAACATATCATAATACTACGCCCATTTATCTCTGCCCTTGTAGTAATCACAATTCTCAGCAGCCTGTTTAGCTCCTCTAATCCACAGAGGACTGGAGATCCACTTTGGTGGCCTTTACAGAAGTTGTCAGAATAGGAGTTTCTTCCAACTGACCCAGTTACAACTTGTTCAGAATTTAGCACTCACAATGGAAAAAAAAAATGGAAGGAACATTTTGGTTAAGTTTAGATTAAGTTTTCAGGTTTGCAGCTGCAAAACAGAGCTTCTGTTGTTAAATAAAATGAAGTCTACAACCTTAGAAAAAAATAATTGAAATTCTGGTGATGGGTCCTTGCAGAGATAGCTCTGTGGTGTTCCATTATCTGTGAGCATGGCTAAGGGCTTGTTCATGACAATGTGTCTATAATTTAACACTGAATTATCTGAGCCCTGGACACATATTCTTGGCCTGCAGCAGTGGGTATCTCAGATTAGCTTAGCTTCTGATAGACCCTTTCTCACTCAAACCTAGCATCAATGGTTGAAAACTGCAATGATTCCCACGGAAAGGCTGGAATACGCAGGGTTCATGAACAAGGATAAAAAGATGATACATGGCGGGGAAAAAATGTTAATGAGGAAAGTTAAAGGACCAGGATGGAACAGCATAAATAAAATAACATTTTTAAATCCACGGTGTGAATTAGAATTCACTTCAAATTGTTCTGAGTTCACACGTGCACATTTCAGGAATAAGAGTAATATTTGAAGTACTGGCAACCTTGAGAGACATGGTAGGGTGAGAAGAGCATGAAGAGGCTGGAAAGATTGCCAAAGGTATCTTTTGAGGCAAAGGAAATCACTGTGACTTCCTGAACAATAAAGAACAATGCAAAGTGATGAACAAAAGGATTCTTCCAACAACAAATCAGATAAGAAATAAAATTGATCAGATAAGAAATATAATTCCGTGGGGATATTGGCATAGGAATAGATTTTTGCTCCAATATTTTGCCATCCAACTAGGAAGTGATTTTGCAGCCCAAGAGTTGGCTAATACTGAATCTGAATGTCCAAAGCCACAACTTGTGGCTGTTGCCCTTTTTCAAATGATCTGACTGTACCGAGAGGAGTCAGGGTCATCTTGGTTACAATCCTTAGAGCTAGTCATAAGCCACTACAAAAAGCCCAGTTTTCCTCAGGGCTTAATGTCCTAAGAGACCATCGTAGCAGTCTTTCACTGAGCAATCTCCAGTGCATCAGCCTCCCTCCTGAACCAGAGGACCCAGCTCTGGACACAGAATCAATGATGTAGTCTCACAAGTTCCAAGTAGAGAGAGAGAGTCACACTTCCCTCACTCCACTGGCCACTTTCCATTTAATGTAGATAAATTATACAGTTTGCCTTTCATGCAGTGAGAAAGTGTGATGAGTCATATCCAACCTAGCTACACCTCCACCCTATAACCCCCGGATGCTTTCCAGCAGGACTGCTGTGCAATTTCTCAGTCTGCACCGATGTACAGGATTACCCCACCTCAAATGCAGACATTTGGATTTCATCCAAGCTAATGACAAAGCTGGCAATAAGTCTGACTCTTCTGAGGGCCAGCACAGTGTTATTGCCACACTCAGCAAGTAGCACAGCAGCCTCAACCACAGCTGCTATTATTGGAAATCTGAAGTAATAAATGCTTCCCTTTCCACTTTCTCTTCAGCACCACTCCACTCAATTTCTAATACTTGATGACCTTCACATGTACTTACACATGATATATTTAAAATCAGAAGATGCTTTTGACACCTCCTGGCTTTGCTGCGAATGCACTTCTACTACCATGACATTTTCCTCATGACAGCTCTCTTTTTCTCAAGATCTAACAAAACAGGGGGCCAGAAATATGTTCCCAAGATAGTTCCAATAACCAGCTATCCCCTTAGGTAATGGGTGATGTCAATAGGATTTGTGTTCATATGATGGGAGTAGAATTTGTCCCCTAAACTGTATGAAAGCTCACATTCCTCAATTTCAGTGTTGCTGTGAACTTCAATATCAACAGGAACTTGCACTGAGCCTCATATTCAAACTGAAGGAATGGCCAACTATCTTTGTGTGCACACAGACATCTGTGTGTGTAAACAAACTGCTTTGAGTCTCTTGTAAGATATTACAAGGAATAACTTTTACCTGGCTGATTAAAAAAAAAAAACAACAACAACAAAAAACACCA
>VZRN01001462.1:524789-535373 GCA_013397935.1 Dasyornis broadbenti | reverse complement strand
AAAAAAAAAAACAAACAAACAAAAAAAAACACCAAAAAAAAAAAAACAGATTCCTGTAGGATCAGTCATTTTCCTTTTGGAACAAAGCAGATTAGAACAAACAGTGTGTGTGTTTTAAAAGCAGTTTCCTCAATCATATATAGAACATAAATGGAATGAAGACACCAACCATCTGGCAGATTTCCAAAGGAGTTCAGGATGAAAACATTCATCCTTATGCTGGAAACTAAGAGACTGGAAGGTTTTCCCAGTATCTATAAAACATCAGCACCACATTCAAGGATGAGCAGTCAGGTATCATCTGTGTTGACAAAGAGATGGAGGAGGACAAGAATAGGTGCCAGGGTAAGTCATGCAGTATCTGAAGCATAGGAGGAAGGATATATTAAACCTCTGCCTGCCAACTTTGCTAGTTGCCGAGTGCTTTTGAAAATCTGATGCCTCATTTAGCTGACTAAAGAGTGATTGAGCTGTACCAGAAATACAAACCCAGCTGTCAGAGAAAACTGGAAAATATGTTCTGGAGTAGTTTTGCAAAATCTAATTCTTTTTCTCTATATAGAACACTGTTGTATTTTAAAATGTGTAATTAGGCTAAGTTTAGCCGTGTGTATCACCTGAAAATAGAAAAAACACACTAAAACTATGCAGGTTTGTCCAAATGCATGCTGACTAAAACTTCATGCACTCACTAACCACCAGATATTCATGCCATAGCAGAGAAAAACATTGTGACAAAGATTTCAGAGACATAAAATTTTTATCTGCCAGTTATTTTCTTCCCTTACCCCTTCACCTAGAAATTGAAGTACTTGGTGAGAAAGAGGTCCACAGCCCAAGACTATGAGAGTAGCTTTGAAATACTTGGCAATGACTACAGAGGTTTTCATGTTTGAAGGGTTTTAAGACCTTCAGAAGCTCTATGAATGCCACAAAGTAAAAGGGAAATGATTGCTTCCACTTCTGTCATTACTTGAGCCTCATGCTTAGAAGGTGTGAAATTCAATTCTACTATATCAACACAGGAGGTGTGGATGATTACTGAAAAAATTAGCAGTGATGTGGAGCTAATGAAAGAATTTGGGGTGTTAAAATAAATGTAAGATGAAAGGAATAGCGGGAAATCAGAAGCTTGTGAAAAACTGAGTGATCACATGGCTCTGCAAAGTGTCTCACAGAGGTCCAGTCTCAGTCTGTATGGAATGTGTGCCTATGGCATATTCTCATATTCTGAAACTGTTTCCTATGGTACCATCGTGCCCTACATGGCATACTCTCATTGCCACTTGACATTTCAGCATACCACACACCTTCTGCTTCCTTAGCTTTCTTACTTTTGTATGACTTATTAAAAATTCCTGAAATCTTGCATACCTACTGATCTATTTCTAAGCAAGAATTTGAGAGGGTCATTCAAGTAAAAAGCAGAAATTTGCATATTTAATTTTCTTGGTCTCACCTCCTCATCCCCATGGGGCAGAAGAATAATTTTGCTCTCCACTCTCCAATTCACATTCTCTATTTCCATTTCCCCATCCCCAGGAATATTTCCACCTCCTGTGTGCCCAGGGACCTCCTGGTTTTTGGCAGTACTTCATGGTATGTCAGTATTCCAGAGGTCAACTGAGGATAAACTCTAATAGAAAGATATTAAAATAGGCTGCAAGGGACAAAAATTCAGAACTCCAGATCTATCAAAATCTGTTACTGATGAAGCATCTGAGCTGGCTATGTTCTTAAAATATGCATCAAAAGTAATCTTTCAAACCTCTTCTTCAGGTCTGCATTGGCACCCCCAGAGGAAATAATTTCAAACTGTTCAGAGAGCAGCAATCCTGTTCTGGTCCTTGAAATCCTTCGAGCAACACACACCCACACACCAGCATTATTTTCTCACCTCCTCCGTACAAAAACAAAACAGAAACGTGAGAACAGTGGGCTGGAGATGGAGCTGCGGAAAGTGAAGTTGGAAGGATTAATTATGTAATACGCCCCCTCTCCCGCCCTTACCCACAGCAACACGAGTGAGGTAAACCCGCTCCTCCCAGCTGACAACTCAGAACTAGAAAGTGCCCGGAGGAGTGAAAGCAAAATAAACGTGTGGGGAAGGTGGCGATGCACTCCTACAGAGGAAGATGTCATTAGGAAAAGACTAAAAACAAGTTCAAATCACCTTTAGCCTCTTCCCTCCCCTCCCCAGCAAGACCTCTCCCTCCGCCTCTTCCCCTCTCCTCCCCCCAGCTCCTCCTCCCCCCTTTTCAGCAGGAACTGCAGCCGGATCGGGACTATATTCCTACTGTTCACGGCTATCTGACGGAGTGTGGATCCTCCCGATAAACTTCAAGTAAAACAGGAGCTGGGAGCACACACACGAGAAGATATATTAAGAAAGCAGGTTTGCTACTTAACTCGGAGGAAAGACGCTGGAGCAGACTTCTTCGGTTGCTCTCTAAGAGCTTTGCCGAGAGTCCTTGCAAAGAAAAGTGTTGCTGATTCAAAAGAAGAGGAGGGATGGGGAAGAGAAAAAAAATTATGCATGTCTGTGTGAGAGGGAGACAACGTGTGTGTGCGTACGTGTGAATGCGTGCTTGTGTGTGAGAGGGTGTAGGCGACGGGTGGGGGGAGCTTGAAATAATATTTTTTTTTTCTACGAAAGACACGTGAATGCAATTCCCAGTGAGGGGCACCAAGCTCTGCCCAAGAGCAGGAGGGGTAGGGAAAGGGAAGGGGAGAAGAGAGGGAAGGGAAGAGGAGAGGGAAAGGAAAAGGAGAGGGAAGGGGAGAGGGGGGAAGGAGGGAGGGAGAAGGAGGAGGAGAAGGGATTTCTATTTCAGAAGACATTCATAGAAAGAGGGTGGCAAATTCTGTGAACGTCTTTAAAGGAAGTGTCCTGGGACATAGAGAGAAAGAAAGAAGCCCAAAGAAGGAAAAGAAAGGGCTATGATTTCCTTGTCCTGTTGCTTTGTCTCTGGCTCCCTCTGCCTCTGGAAGAGTAGCCACAGGACACAAAGATGCCCAGCTGGTCACTGCACGCCCAAGTTCAGTTTAGCTGGTGCTTCTCTCCTGTTTAGCCTGACTGCTTTCTCTGAAGGGGAGGACTCATAGCCCGACAGCCTTTTAGTTTAACCTGAAGAGTGTGTGCCGCCTCTCTCTGCCCACCCCAAGAACTCGCTGGAGGTGGAGGAGAGGGGAGAAAGAGGAGGACTTGAAAGTGCCTGAGGAGCTCCCGATGCTAAGAGGAGACAAACATTCCTGTGGACGACGCAGAAAGGACAAAGCTGACTGATTTATTGCTGTTTTCCATATTTTTTTTTTTTTTTTATCTCCCTGTCCTTTGGCGCACACCAGTGTTTGGAGATCTTTGAAAACACAAACCAAAACACCAGCCCCGAAGCCCCAACCCCTTGGCTAGCTCTTATGGGAATGAAACACTCCTCCCGCTGCCTGCTCCTAAGGAGGAAAATGGCGGAGAACGCTGCCGACAGCACCGAGGTGAGTAAGGATGCGAGCCGGAGCCGGCGCCCGCGATCCCCCCGACCCGAGCTCTGATCCCTTGGCAGAAGCAGCAGTAAGTGCAGAAGAACTTTCCCGGCCCCTCCGGCCAGCTCCTGCCTGCCGTGCTGCTATGGTTTCCTGCATTTGCCCCCCCGCCTCCTCTTCCCTCTTTTCCCCCCCGGATCCCTCCGTTCCCCTTAGGCAGAGAACTTTGCCCGGCGCCGAGCCCTGTAGGCTCTCGGGGCTGCCCGGGGCCGCCGCTCCACGGCTGCTTCCAGGGAAGTTGCGCGGCCGTGCGGAGCGGAGGCTCGGCGGGGCTGGGGGCAGCGCGGGGCGGGCAGCGGTGATTCGGGTGTTGGAGAGGCCGGAACGGAGCGGCTCTTGCGGCAGCACCTTGGCCAGCTCCCCGTGCTTTCCGCCGGCAGCCTTGGCTAGGATCGTTTGGGGAGACTTTAGGAGCATCCGTGTCTCTGCAGCATCCTGGAAATTACCAAGCGGAGCTGCCCGAGGTGAGGGCTGTCCGGCTGGCCTGGGCAGTGCTGAAAATAGCTTTGCACTGCCTTCAGGCCGGGAGGGTACCCTGCGAGCTCCCAGGTTTTCTGCAAGAAATCCGCCCCCCTGCCGCTCCCCCACCCGTTACCTTCTGCTTCCTTAACATTGGGGTTGAGCAGCCCCTGTTTACTTGTCTGGGGCTGTCTTGACCTCACTGAGACTTCTCAAGGGATACAGCAGTGTGTGAAGTCTCAGGTCTGGAAAAGCAGAAGGATACAGGATGCAGTCCCAGCATCTCTGGGAGCATGTGAGAAGGAGACAGGCGAAAGTGCGAGCGTGAGCCAAACTCTCTGTTTCTATTAATAGACTGTGCCTAGCACTCTGACTGAACACTTAACACATGCTTAAGCGAGATGCAGCACAGCCATGCACAGACCCCACGGACACTGCATCCCAAACAACTTCACAGCTTTGCCCTTGCACGGCAGCTTTGAACCTGCTCCCCAGTTACCCTGCAGTGGTAATAAAGAGCAAAAGCAACTGTGAACACACGACTGTTCCATTCTTTGTTATTTCCACATCTCTACCAAATGTCTCCTCCTTTCAGTTAGTCCTCCCGGTAGGTGTCCTGCTCGCTCATGAATTCCACATTTCTCTTCATAATAGTGTTGTCTCTGCTTGACCTTCATAAATATGCCTCCTTTGCCATGCTGGGTGAAGAGCCAAATTTTCTTAAATGAATAAGATGTAAGCACTAAATCAAAGAACATGCCTGATACTGCACTACAACCCCATAGAGCACTGTTTGCAGAAGAGGCATCTATAAATAGCGAGAAGTCTGGCTGCACATCTGTAAACTGTCGTAGTCCTGACAGCACATATTGCATTATAGGTCCCAGGATCCCAGGACAGGACTGCAATGAGAAATGTACAAGCACAGACAGTTCCTTTCAAAGCCATTTTTTTTTCAATGGAAATTGATTTTAGACAGGGATAATAGGTGAAAACAGCTCTTTAAAGAATCCACTTCTATTTCATTCACTCTTAGCGCATTTTTGGTGGTTAATCAAGTTTTCCTGCTTGTGCAATGCTGCACACACTGCAATGTTATTTTATGGAGGAGGATTTTTTTTAACAACAGATTCATTCCAGTGCTGGATACAGGTTAGGAGAATATTAAAATGCTGTGCTTCGTCTCCTCAGAGTATCCATCAGTGACAGACTTGTGAAATGAGAGTGAAAATATTGCAGATTAGGCATATCCTGCTGCACTTCTACCTCCAGAAAATCAGAAGGGATATATTTGTAACCCCTGCCTAGATATTTTCTGTTTTATTTGTGTTCATATTTCCGATATGTGCAAAGAGAAGTTGTCTGTGTGCATATGTGCAGAGGTAAAAGTGCACCAAGCAAAATATGCCAAGACCTTTGAAGCTCTTTTACTTGTCAAGCATCTATATTTAGCAAAGTCATATGATACCAGTTTGACCTTCAAACCTGTATTTCTGTAACTTTCTCCTGAAGTTAGCAAATATCTGTGACAGTAGGAATGCAGGACAAAATATCTCACTTTTGGACTTACCACAGTGTCAGAGAAAATTAGGAATTGGTATAAATCTGCTTCATTTGAAACAAATGGGGTATCAGTAATACTCATTATTTCATACAAAATTTCTGAAGGATTTTGATGTCACAGGGATATAGACATG
This sequence comes from Dasyornis broadbenti, assembly GCA_013397935.1. Classification (NCBI taxonomy): domain Eukaryota; kingdom Metazoa; phylum Chordata; class Aves; order Passeriformes; family Dasyornithidae; genus Dasyornis; species Dasyornis broadbenti. The sequence goes on along the minus strand of VZRN01001462.1, from coordinate 529,677 downwards.
ATATTAAAAAAATAGCTGTAATGAGAGATGAAGAATTACATCTTTTAACAACTGGTCAGAATGCCCTGCTACCAAATTATTCCAAAGACCTTCTGCTTCTTACTTAGATTGATTTGACCCAATTTACTTAAGTTACAACTTCATAGTATATTTTTTATGTTTTGGATTTTCTTTTTTTTTAAAATCTACCAGAACTAAGAGCATTAATCAAAGTTTTGGTCAAATATGACAAGTATATTCTTTCAGTAGTAGGGCAGTTTGAAGTGATACATTAACTCAAGGAACGTGGAAATGGCATGAGAAACTTTTTACTCCCTTGACTACCCTCTGTTTCCCAGAGTGCTACCTTTTCAGCTTGAAGAGCTTAAAGAAATGATGACAACAGGCATAGACAAGGGTGAAACAAAGCTACTGCAAGACAACACATACTATTCCCTCAAGCAAAAATACAAGAGAATAGAAAAGCAATTGCTCACTAGCATTACTTTCCAGTCAAGGAAGACACTTCATGTTACCAGAAGACTTAGAGGAATGCACTCCCATCGTCCCAGGCTGTACAGACATTGACATCACCAGTATCCCCACAGCCTTAAATCGTGATACAAAACATGGTCAAGTGAGTCCAAGTGTTGCCACAGGTGCTGTTGGGTCTTGGATCAGAATATCAGAACTATCAGAATAGTTTTGCGATTTTATTTCACTGATAACAGCCTGATATCAGTCTATCTGCCAGAGTTTAGGTAGGACTAGTGGTTTGTTGTATGTGCTTATAGTACCCCAAGAATACACAGTGTTTTTTATAAAAATAAAAGCCAAGGGGAATAAAACTGTAAGTTTTTTCTATTCAGACCCTCACTGAATGCCACGAGGTCCCACTGATAGGAAAATTGCCAGAATGGTTTCAGATCCATGTCCGGAGCACACAAGGGAAAACAGATGCAGAAAATCTTGTGGCCATCCCATCAATTTTAGGAGATGTTCCATTGGAACAAAAGCTGTAGAATCTCGCCTCAAGATATAAAAATGAACCTCTGTATCTTTAGTCACGAAAGGAGACTTGTCTAAATAAAACAGGACTGTTTGCATAAATAACAGATGCAGAATTACGTTCTCTGCAAGTAATTGAAGACACTCTTACAGAAAACAAAGTAAAAGAGAAACTGTTCTTTGTAGAACATATTCTCAAAGATTCTGTAATGTTCAGGGTGCTGATCTGCTATAGATTTTGGGTTCTGGGTTTTTTTTAATTTTAAATGTATTAAATGGAATCCTTATCAACAGTAAGCCTGATATCAGTGATGGGGAAAAAAACCTGAAAGAGGTGTGATTTCTCGAGACGTGTGCCTGAATGTAACTTGTGCACCTATGCCAAGTGAAGGGAATAGAATCGCAAAATCATAGAATAGTTTGAGTCGAAAGGAAACTTCTAAGGTCGTCAGCTCCCCCCACCTTGCCATGGGCAGGACATCTTCAACTTGATCAGGTTGCTCAGAGCCCCATCCAACCTGATATTGAATGTTTTCAGGGATGGGGCATCAACCACCTCTCTGGGCAACCTGCACCATTTACTCATTGTGAAAAATTTCTTCCTTATGCCTTGTCTGTATATGTCTAGTCTAAATATACCCTCTTTTAGTTTAAAACTATTGTGCCTTGTCCTGTCAACAACAGGCCCTGCTAAAAAGTTTGTCCCCATCTTTCTCATAGACCTATTAGTACTGACAGTAAGCACTAAGTACTGCAGTAGCACAAAGTGCCAGGGTTTATGTGCACATCCAACAAACTACATCTACGTGTAGCAGGCTAGTGTCTGACTGAAACAATCCTAGAACTTGAGACTGGTCTAGTTTTGTACAATCCAATTGCTCAGTAACTTCATAAAAAGCAATTCTTTCTCTGAAGACTTCACAGTGTCTGTAGAGAGAAAAGATTCCTGTCTCATTGCTAAGGATAGAGAGATTAGTTAATTTATTTATGGTAGCAAAATAGAGTCCTCCCTGAATGTCCTATTATGCAAACCTTGGGCTTTGGTTAGATTTGGAGTAACATGCTTAATAGATGTGCTTCCCTAAACAGATGAATATAACTGATTCAGGATTATGTGATCCAGGTCAGCAAAAGTAACTAACTATTCTGTTACCAGAAGTGGGGAGATTACAGTGTCCTATCTGCATGAAATCCAGTCATACCACTACTGAGGGGGAAAGAAAGTTATTAAACCTGTTGAAACCATGAGCTTCTATTTGTGCTTCATGAGTAGGAAGAGGGGTTTCCCCTTAATAAACTATCAAAGTACAAATTAACAGAAGCAGAGCAGGAGTGTGTGCAACAGAAAAGCGGACTGAATTTATTCAGTAAAACTAAGTTTTGCTCCTGGTTATTGTGCTGGGTGATCTTGGAGACAGAATTTAATCTCTCTGAGGTTTCCCATTCATACTCTTGAATGCTGTGGTTTATTAGTGAAAGGTGGTGTAGAAAATTCTTATTTGGTGTTATTAAATTGCTTAGAACACCATATATAAATGCACATTAATGAGTGGGTGATGTGTACCCATGAGAGAAATGTCACTGCTGTGTGGTGTACATGTAGACTACCAGAAGTCAGGAGAAGTCTGGCCCAGTGTCACAGAGCCAGCTGAGGAGGCAGCTTATAACACTTTCAACCTTATAAATTTCAACCTTGCTGAGCACTGTGCCACATGCCTGTGTCACGTAACTTTGAACAGGAAAAGTTGTGAGTTTGTGCAGGTAGGGTAGGTGAGCTACAGAGATCAGACCACTGGCCCATGGTCCAGAGGTTTTGCACTGCTGAGCAGGCAGTCAGAAAGCTGACCCATGATGTCAGTGAAGAATCTTTCACTGTGGGTGTAGCCAAATTCCCGAGGGCTATAGAGGCAGCTCTGAATTAAAGCAGGGAATAGTCCACCTCCAACACATTTTGATCCTTTACAACTCTCCTACTAGAATTAAGTAGCCCATCTATTAGACTAGTACAAGGTAGTTCTAACATACTCGTAGGGGCTTTTTTTGGTTTCTAGCCAATTCAAGCATGGGGGAGCAGACATATGGCTCTGAGCCATCTTCTACAACTTCACTGTGCAGAACATTAGTTTAGCTCAGCTGAAGATATAGCTAAATGTATTCCATTCCTTTCTCAAATTTAACACAAAAAGTCCAAGGCATTGACCATGATGTTTTGGCCCCACTGAAGAAACAGATTTTAGTTGGCATTAATAATAAAGATAGGATGAAAGAACACTTATGCTTAAGTGAAGAGTAACAGCAATCATTCAAAGCAGAATTTCAGGATAAAGGTATCTTAGCGTGGTTCATCCTCTGCCAGCATATGATTGTTTTAGTGAGTAACATTTTAGTGTCAAGAAGACTGGGGTTCTTGGAAAGCATCTGGTTCATATTGGTGACATCATGGGCCAAATCGTGTTGTGTTATTGAGCCAGTGCTAAAAGAGAAGTTCCATGCTAGTGAACAGGCTTTAAAGACCTTTTTTTCCCAGCCTCTGTTTGTGAAAAACACCAGGTTCTTCAGAGAAGAGCATAAGGAATTCTGTAGGTGATAGGTTTTGTAATTGTTTTACATCCACGTGAAAAGTGAGCTTAGCAAGACTGATTCACATGCCTTCCAGAGCTCCATCCTCAGCCTGATTGTGAAAGATGAAGGCTTGTGCCCTGACTGCTAAAGGCAAAGCAGAGAAATACTTAAAGGTAAAAAAGCATTGAGCCTACTCTTTTCATAAGATTTTGCCTTGGCCTTTCTGAGTTTGCAACAGTTCTGTCCCTGAACAGGTGAGGTAAAGAACAGCTGAAGGGGGTGAATGATGAAACAACTTGCTCCTGCTTCTGATTCTACAGAGAATCAATCCTGTTACCTGCTGCCCTGCTCACTAGCTTTAATTCCATCTTTATTTAGATCTCGAAGTTTTGGATAAAATGGGTCTTTTCCATATTTTTCTTTTTTTTTTTTTTCCTTTGGAAAAAAATAACAGAAATAAATAACAGAAAAAATAACAGAATAACAGAAAAAAAGAAGCACTCATCTCAAGGAAGCAAAGATATTACCCATTAAGTGGCCGAGTTGATGACCACAAGGGCATCTTCCCCATGCCAGAATGAAGCAACTATTGATTAATCACAGCCTACCTGGCTCTTTCTTGTGTCCTTGAACAGGTACTGACTGATTCTATGATTTAAGACATACAGTGATGTCAAGGGTGGTAACTTTATATATTTCTTATAAGCTAGGTTTGTTAGGTGCCAGTTCTGAAAAATAAAAAACCCCCACATTTTAAAAGGCATGTAAAATGCTGTCTTTTCCATGATCTACATAATTATAGAAATAGAAACTCAGTTTAAAAATATGGAATAGAAAAATCTATTTCTCTTTATTTTATTGCATCAACAATTCTCGAGATTTAGAGGCCAGAATTGGAAATAAGGCAGACTCATTTTCAGAAGCACTCACTGCCAAGTTTGCTTTTCTGAAAATTCTGTTAAGTGCAGAAATTAAAGATAATTTTCTTTTGTATTTTGAGTGTGAAATGCTAGATGATCAAAAATAAAATCTCAGCATTTTTGCTTTCCAAAATGAAGAGAATATTTTAGTAATGAAACATTTGAAAGGATATTAAGATGAGAACAAATTGTTTAGCTGGAATTTTTGACAGAGACACAATAAAGAAGGTGAGGAGAATACCATTCTCCCTCAGTTAAAATATCCTGTCCTGCAGTACATGCTCTTGGAAGTTTGTGTTTATTCAGGACTGTTTCTGGGTCTTTTCCTCACAGAGTGAATTCTTGTTTAAAAAGAGGCATTACCTCCTTTTCTAGATTGTTCACAGAAAACGAGTTCCTTAAGCTCTTAAGCTTTTTTT
>VZRN01001462.1:497846-516133 GCA_013397935.1 Dasyornis broadbenti | reverse complement strand
TTGCCTTTTTTTTTTTTTTGCCTTTTAAAAAATCTATTTATCAATTTTATTTATTTATTTATTTATTTATTTAGTTGTAGGGGTTTTTAGGCCAGTACAACAGCACATCAAAAGGCAAGAAAAACTGAAGGTCTGTTCCGCCATCAGAACACAGATAGGGTTGGTGCAAGAAAGAATTTTCATTGCTGTACATCATGCTGTGCCCATATTGTGGCTAAAGAACAATAATTCCAACCTTATATGTGGAAAGGTGATAAGACTGGCTAAAAAAAGACACTGAATCTGCGTCAATGTGTTCCTTTTATAGGCCTTTCAGTACTCAGAAAGTTTTACTCAGTCTTTTCAAGGTTTCTTCACAACTGTGAATAGTAAAAAACCTTTCTGAAGCTGAGATTCACTCTCTGAGCTTTTCAGGTTAAGAAAAGTTGCATGAATCAGTGAAATTCACAGGTCAGAAGTACTTTGATCAGAAAAACATCAGTTTTCACACTAATCAACCTATTTACACAGCATCAATGTAAGACTAATTTGAAGAGAAGCCCAGTTATACAGATCTTTCTCCTGTCAGTTACATTCTCTGCTCTTGTTGTTGCTAGTAGTTTCCTTTTTGCTCTTCTAAGCTCTTCTAAGTGGAGCCACTTTTTCAGTCTGTAGTGATTCTACACCAATCATCTGTATTGCTTCTCTGTTACTGCCTAAGTAAAGGGAAGGATGAACCACTCATGCATGTACAAGGAGGTCTCATTACCCAGCTGCTCCTGTGGAAGCTCTTGGCAGAGCCAGATCTTTTCACACAACAAGAAACAATCAGAACCCAGGAAGGACGTCAGCAGAAAAGCATGAAAGGGCGTGTGGCCATTGCCGAAACGGGGGAGCAGAATGCAGACTGTCCTTGCATGCCTGAGACATGCAGGAGGGATTAGGCTCCAGCTGACACTGTGCAGTGCAGGCAGCATTTGCTTGTTGCAAAAGAGGTACTGGCAACTGCCAGGACAGTCATAGGTTGTGTTTTGTGGACAAAGCATTGTACATTGTGTCCATAAGTCGGGCGAGGATTTCCATTCTGTCTTAGCCAACCGTGTACCCACCCTCATCTCAAAATAACATATGCTGCCTTATGAATCAGCATCAAAAGAAGTGCTGAGACACAAAGGGAAAGTGTTGCCAATCCCTTATGAAAATGGCAGCAACAAGAAAGGGAAGGCAAATTATAGCAGCAAAAGCCAGGACGGAGACAGCTCCTTGGTGAATAGCAATGGCGGTGGCTCAGGGTAGGCTGTTTGCAGTATTTTACCTAACCTGAAACCAGCCAGTATAAAATTCATACATTCTCACTCCTGGAGGGAGAAGATGCATTCTTCATTGTAAATGTCAGTAAGTGTCTTCTTGAACTTTATGTGCCCAAGACAGAAGAGAGCCAGAATTTTCCTCCTACCATACACTTAACGATGTTTGTGAGGCCAAAAAGCTACTGACTTCATTTTAGCAGCTGGGGATCCTGAGCACAAGCTAAAATGGCTTTCTGCCTATTTTCTTCCCAGTGATTTAACTACAGTTGGACCCTTTACATCTGATAAAAAAATGTAAAGCTTTGAATTTCATCACAAGAGTTGTGTTCTAATGACTGCAAATGAAGAAATTGGAAGCAGGCATCAGAGTTCAATATACTTTTGATCAGTTTCCTCTAGAAATTGCATGCATGGAAGATGCAACGGTAAATATCAAATGTCTTATTAATGTCTTTTTTGAAGACAGCTGATATTATATAGGATTTCTGATTTAGCAGATGTATACAAAATCCACTGTAAAAGGAATATAAATAAAAATTTAACTTAGAAAAATATAAGAACTGCAGTTGCAGTTCAATTATAGTACCAATGTGTTTTTGTAATGTTTATGGTCATGACACTGGGTGTCCCCAGACACTGGGAAGGATAATGTGAGTTGAAGGCAGCACAACCCCATTGCTCTCACTGAAATTCTTTTGTTGGGTTTTCAACTTCTATATTTCCTATTGGGTCATGTAATCACAGTCCCCCATGCAAGTCTGGCTGACTGAGAGGTGTTCATGTTCTTTTAATGAACTCAGGGAGAAACGTTTAAACTACCAGTTGATTCACTCAAAATCAGCTTCCTTCCGATAGCTGTGGGCAGCTGCATTATTCCCCGAATTTCATGGGCACTTCATCCTTGCCCATCTTCAGTGAGCCGTCTTCCATCGTAAGTGTTGATTGAGAGGGTCACATTCCGCTTCTGGGGATTTCATCTGTCACAAAAGGATGCAAAATTCTGATAACCCACACTGAGAAATGGCTGATTCCTTCAAGGTCACACAGTGAGATGGACTTAACACCAACACAAAGGGTAAAAATCTGCCATGTGATGAAGAGAAAGTCAGTGATATGATATATTAAGATCCAGTGAGCTGCAGCTCCAAAGGAAGTGGCAGGGTGTCATTGCTCTGTGCAGGAATGTTATATTCTGCCAATTGACAAATGAAAGTGCCCAATGTGGGACTTCTTTTCAATGCTGATGCCTCTTTGCTGGTAGTTCTGAAGCAGCACTGAACTGTAAGTCAGTGTGCTGATTTTCTCAGGCACTTCAGCTCAGGAACTGCCACTTCTCAGTCTTATTCTCCTTTCTGTCCTCACTTATCCTGCAGAGAGTAAAAAGGCATAAACCAGGACACTTCTTAGGCAGAGAACTCTAGAGCTGAAGTACATTTGAAACTATGCTGAAGTGTAGATCAGAAGCTTGGCTAGGACATGGAGCAGGTGGTCAATTGGATAATTTTCCTCCTCCATACTAAAGCTCAGGAAAGCCTTCAGAATATAATGTCTTCCTGAAGAACTTCCTATAGAGCTGTTGTGAAACAGCTGAAACTCAGTGAGAGGGGAAGAGAAGACTGGTATATCAGCTGCAAAGTGACTTTCAGAGATCAGTGCATTAGAAATTTGCGAAGCAGAGGAGGGCTTCCATTAAATTTTCTGCTAATTTAAGAAAATAATTTGTACAGATAGAATACTCCGGTTATTTTCGTTAATAATTAACCTCTAAAAATAGCGGAGCTCTACTTTTTCATGTGAAGCTCAGCTTACTGCCTGATACTGAGAAAAGGCCTAAAAATAACTGGTTTTATAGTTGATTAGCACTTTCTGGTTCTTGTCCTTTGTCACTAGAGAATCAGTCAAGATGATGCTGGGGAGAGGAGGAGGCCATTCAGTGATACAGCTACTTTTCCTACAAGAAAGGTATTGTGAGCATTGATAATGGGGGCTGTAGCTCCCCCTGACCTTTCCTCAGCAGATATTCATGCACTTGCCAGAGTGATGTAAAGTAGCTTGAAAGTACCCATTCCTTTTTTTGTTTCCTTTCCATTCATTTCCATTTCCTTGCCTGTTCAGCAAGGCAGGCACTTATGCAGCAGCAATGATAGTAAAAACCAATAAGAAAATCACAATGGAAAGTTCACACTTCTCTGGCTTTGTATCTTCATAACTCTTTATGCAATGATCTGCAACAAACTCTTCCTCTTCACTGCATTCAACTTTGATATTTTCAGTGCAGGCTTCTATAACTTCTGTTGCTATTTCTACAACAAGCTGTGCCTTGTGATGCGAGGCGTTTTAAAGTAATCTGGCACATGAATATCTCTCTTCACTTGAAAATCAATAAAAACCTTCAGTCACATTTACATTTCTGTGTACTGCTTCCAGATAACAGGAACATGTCTTCTCTGGCTTATAGTTGATCACAAAGTGAAAACAACTGCTAGAGTTTCATGCCGCAGAAGATGACCTTGTCCTTATTTTTTTTTCTTGTCACAAAAAGAGCTGACTTGCCTAGCCATCCTTAAAATAGAACTAATTACCATCTGTTAACAGGCCCCTAATGCTCTGACTATAGATCCTTATGCACCATTCATGGTTTCATAGCCATGATGATAAATTGTCTGTAATTCAGAATTCGTGTGGAATTACATCAGCTTACCTGTGTGACCCACCACACATTACAGAGCCTTTTTCTATAGAGCCCTCTATTCTGTACACAGAATGTTGGACTCCATAGAGAAATTCAAGGACAGCCTTTTAGTCAGTTTACACTGTGAGTTACACTGTAGAAAAGAAGTATGAAGGCAACACTGATGAGTCCTCTCTATTGCATGCAGAAGGAAGGAGCTGACAAGGACATGGCAATGAGAAACCTAGGTCCTCCTTCCACCTAGTCCAAGTTTGTGCAAAGGCAGCCCTGGAAAACTGGCCCCTTATGTACTGGGCCCCACATTACAGGAGGAAAAGGAGGTGGGTTGTGACTTGCTAAACAGCGATATAGGCGTTGAGCTACCCCCAGGGAAACATAGCATGGAATGATTTCTTCATTCAGTGCCAAATCTACCCAAACAGCAGGGAACATGACTCACCAGGAGCCTTGAACTTGGTTCATGTGTGCACAAGAAGAACCACTTACCCTTGTTCCAGCTACTCCCTCACAGTACCCAGCCATCCTAGAACTGGTGCTGGATTCACAGGTCTTGAAGACTCCACTCAGCCGCACATAAAACTGAGGGTTTCCATCTTGTCTGAAAAAAGGAGGCAAGACCGATGCTATTTGACTACTTGTATTGCAGAATACAGGGCGGGAGGGAAAGAATTCTCAACTGTAATTTTTAGCCAGTGCAGTTTAAGCAATACGACACTTCTGCAACCTTCTTGCTCTGCCGTGCCAAACCTGAATGGGAGCTGGAAGTGGTAGGGGCAGCTCGGTCCCTGAGCAGCACCCAATAGCTCTGTGTTACTTGTTGGTGGCATAGAAGTGCTTGTCAAGTCTAGCCAGGTGGGACATTAAATATCAGTATCAGTGCAACTAGTAAGCGTATAATATTAACAATTATCATTACCAAATATAGAGGTGACTCTGCAATGAATGCCCAGGAATGAAATACCATTTATTTTTAGATTCTTTTAGTTTGTGACCGATATTTTAAAATAAGCTGGAAGACCTGATGTATTTTATTAATGCAGAGATATTTCTTTCCCTTGTGTAACTCCCTGAAAGGCAAATCAGAAATAAAATTACATTAAACTTGGAAAAGCTCCTTATTTCCCAGAGGCTGTAGCCTAATTCAAATGGAAAATTCTGTTATCAGCTTTTCCTCTTTCCAGTTTCAACAATAGACAGGCAATAGTCATACCTCAAACCTTCCCTCTGAACAACCACAAAAACTAAGCCTCTAATAGCTCTGTCAGAATAACAGGCTGTTTCCCCTTCATATATCTGTGCATCTTGATTTCTTTTGTTCTGGAAAGTTTTGGACGTAGCACTTTAAAGACAAGAGATCTGCCAAAACTCCCAAAACCCAGACATCTCAGAAGGAAAATCTGTTGCAGGAGAATACACATCATAGTTTATATCTACTACTTGTTTTTTCTGGATAATTGGATGGAAGAGGAGAAGTATTCCATGGTGAAGTCAATTTAAGTGCTCCCTGGCCTTTATTGATTATTTAAGGTATTAGGTGCGTTTCAAATTTTGATAGAAGTGGCACCAATTATGTAACATATGATTGTCAATAACAGTCTTAACTCTCACAGCTGACCTCAGTTCTAAATTTTAAATTCCCACGACAGTATCAGAATTTCACACAGTCAGCATTGATAGGCTGGGGATCATGCATTAAGGCACTTTCCTGTTTTTCACTACCAAGTCAGCTTCTACCCAAATGGATAAAGAATGAAATTAAATGAAATGAAATTCTCATCTTCTGTAGTCAGAAAAGGAGAGACTTAAAATGACAGGAAGGTAGGAAGGATTTTTTTTTTTTTTCATCTTTTGGTTTTATTTGCTTTTCATGAATCCTTTAAGAGGGTCAGGATGCTCCAGTGGAAAGCAGGGACTTGCATTGTTACCATGTCAGACATAGCTATAAATCTGTGTAAGTCCAAAAGCTTCCACCTGCAAGAGATACTGCCTTTGTGAAGCTGCTGATGTGCTGCTCTGTGGTCCACACACTGGAGTCAACTTTTCAGACTGGATTCTGCAGTAGAGGAAAGGCTGCTGTAACATAAAACAAACAAAAAGCTCATACATGTTAGCAAGGCACTATGTTCAGAGCTGTGCTGGAACGTATGCTTTTCCTAGGAGTCCTGATATACGGTACCCGGTCAGAAAAAAGCTGAGAAGTCTGGGATGTCTCTGAGAAACACCGAGCCCTGGTGGTCCAGCCTGTATTTCTCAGCCTGCCAGATTTACTTATAAGTATCAATCTTGTGTCAAAATAAGCAGTATGCCTGAATATATCCGCTTCTTCCATTCCTGATTACGGTGAAAAATGGAAAGAAAACCACAGGACATCTAGCCACAGATTGTCACAGCTTTCTTTATTTTTCTAAAGTTCTCCTCTATTTAATTCTTCAGCTTTCAGATTCTTGACTTACGTGGCAGAGACCATTACACTACAACAAATCCATATGTTGCATATGTGGAGGAAACAGCATGGTTATACATGGAGATCCGTTTCCAGATTATTGATGGCAGTTAGATTAGACTCTACCCCATGAAAAGAAGAATGAATTTAGCCATCTGCCAACTGTAGTTCACTTTTGGTATCATCCACCAGAGGACAAGGCTTCTAAAACATGATCCCCCGCTGAGCCGAAGCTGTGAAACCCTGGCTGTGATAGAAGCATGCTTGAAACTTCAGCCAGCACTTGAGAACCTCCTCACTGTGCAACTTACCTCACTCCTAATGAGGCTCAAGGGGCTCCAAACAAACAGATGGGCAACAGAGTCTAATAACAGACCATCTGCTCAACACCACAGAGTACAGGTGAAAACACAAGGCATTTCTCCAGCTGTTCCTCATGGCAGGGAACTTGCAAACCCAGAAGGTGTTGCAATTACGTCTGTGATATTAAGTCTAAAACAATAATAGACATTAGATCTATCAAATGCCAAAGATAATCAAAAGAAACCTTCTCCTAATGAAAAGTGCCTCTCAGCACTTTTAAAACAATACTTTGCTATCCTTCCATAAGGTGCTTTGCAAAGAATAAATTTCAGTTAATACTAATACATTTCTCTCATATTTTCCTTTTGTTCTGTGCTGAACTAGAACTTTTCATACCCTGCACGGGACCTTCTACTCTACATGCGTTGCAAAATCTCCATCTTTGTGGGAAGGAACACAAGTTCAATTAAATGCCAACATCTGTAATTTGCTGCTATTTTTTTTCCCAACGGCACCATGCACTAAGCAGTCATGAGAGCAGATTGGATGAAGAGCAGTTTAATTACATTCACTGGCACAGAGAACAGTCTAGAACTGCTCACAGATTTATAAATAATACAGATACTTAGTATCACTCCTGTCCTTGCATTTTGTGAACTTATTTCCTATCATCTCAGTCCTGTTCTGTTACATGTGGCTTTAGAAGCTTTTCATTCCTGAGTGGCATGTCCTCATCTTCTTACAGTGTGCATTCTTTAATCTCATGGAAGCAGGTTCTGTTCTTATTGTGTGTTTAAATCTATCAACCCAAATTTATAACCTACCTAATTTGCACTAGGCTCAGGTTTATAAACCTTGCCTATATCTGCTGCATAGTGCAAACACAACTGTCCGTGTCTTAGTATTATAGAATCATAGGCATGAGAAGGACCCCTGGAGGCCATCTAGTCCAGCACCCTGCTCAGATAAAAGATAGCTTTAAAGGGGTATTCTCCGCTGAGTTTTGCAATCTACGCTGTTGGAGACCCCACAGACCCTGTAAGCATTTGTTTCAGTACTTAACCTCTATTAGGGAGAAGAATTATTCCTGTATACCCAGGAATATTGGAAACTGGAAATTTGATTGCTTATTTTGTGACCTTTCACTAAGAAAATTCTGGCTTTTACCCAACAGAAAGTCCCCATTAAAAATCTTGACAGTGTGTAGTACCCTTGGTCAGATCCATAAAAGTGTCACAGCATCTATCTTGAATTTACATATCTAAATTTCTTTTTAGCTTCTGCATAATAAGTAACAACTTTGCAAACTGTTGTGATCTTTGCATTCCTTTTTGCTACTCGGTGCTATTTCTGCTGCAGCCTAAGTATGCCGACCACACCTTTATCATACTGAAGACCAGCTTGCATCTTTGACTTTTTTGAGAATTTGTACATCTAAGGTATAATCTAGTTCCTTGTATGACTGATCAGTCTCAGTTATTCTGGACAGAGGTTTTATTCTAAATTCAGAGCATGTGTCAGTGTTTTCACAATATTTTTACTATCACAATATTTTTACTATTACTATCAGGATATGATGTAGCAGTTGTAATACACTCTAAGCTGTGCTTGTCTGTGTAAAGGACAGCGAATTTCCTGCTGATAATAAATGGACAGGTTTGTCTGTGGCAGGTTGATCTGGCATTTCAAACAGTCCATATAGGAAGTTCAGTGCACTGCTCCACTTCGAAGTGGCTGAACTAGGGGCAGCCTCCAAGCAAGCAATTTTAAGAATCAGTTCTCTCTCCCAATTTTTTTGCAGTCTGTCTGACTAGATACAGTTTTAGAGTTTAGAAAGATTTGAATTTGCATTGAACTCATAGTTATGTGCAACTTAAAACAGACTGAGCCTGATTTTCATCAAGCAGAAAGCAGATTTATAGTTGCTGAAGAATTGGCAACTTCATCCTGATTTTGAGACAACATAAAGCTTCCACTAAGCAAACTTTCTTCACTGGTCTTCAAAGGTCCTAGTTCCTGAAAGCACGTACCTAATGCAGGCATATATAATATCCTTCTTCCCAAACACTTACATCTGTCTGCAGTTGAATGTTGGAACTCCTTGATTTCCTGCCATTTTGCATTCCTTGTGAACTTCCCATCCTCAGCATGGAAAGGTTTCCTCATGTGCAGAGGAGCTAACAAAGCCCTGTTTCGTGCAAGTATGTGCTCTTGATGCCCTCAGCTCCCAGATTAGTTCTGAGCAATGCCTGGTCTTCTTCCTACTCCTTCATTATGGATCACCCAGTATGGTTCGTCTGGAGGCTACACATTACATGTGTAAAACACAAGCCAGGTGGCTTAATAAACCTAGAGCAGGCAGAAAACATGACAACTGAAATCCAGCTGCTTCCATTTTCGTGGATCATCAAATCAGTTATCCTTCTACCTGATTTCTGGTTTTCAAGAAATGTGCAGGAATATGGATGTGTTTGGTATTTCCACTCTTCCGTCAAATTAGACTGGCTTGGACAAGCTCAAAAGTTATTAACGGGAGGCATAGGCAAGATACTGTAGAAGCTTCATTTCCTCAGAAAATCAGGTTGAAACTTCTCCGATAATGGATTAGATTCTTTGCTTTATCCAAATATCACTTAAACCTTGGACAAAGACTTCAAAACAATGCAAGATAAAGGAGTCAAGGGAAGTTTTAACCTGTATAATGACTGCCAAGAAGTTTTTTTGAAGCCTAAATTTTGGCAGGAGGACATCAAATACCTCTTCTATTTGGCTATGCTTTTATATCTGCAGCAGGAAGAAGCTGTATTGTTGGAATTGCTATGGTGATTGCATATCAGTTGATAATCTCTTGCTCACAAGAGGTCTTGATTATTAAATTCAGACCAATGAAAATGGTGTTAGGTATATTCTGTTCTAGTAGTTCTGACATAGAAAGCTGTCTGGCTCAAAAAATAAGTAAAATTGACATTTAGATGTGATAAATCCTTTTGTTTAAAAGGAAGATGATGCTGAGCTTGAATAATTTTAAACTGTAATTCCATTCTTAATTAGTTTCTTAAGGAAATGTTAAGCATTTCCCAGCAGAAGGTACAGTTAACCTCTTCAATGTCATAAAAATGCCATAAATAACTCAGAATTTGTCAAGAATAAAACACTGCCTCTTGAATAACAGTTTTGCAAGGATTGGAATTTTAACCTCCAGCCCAGTGTCTCCACAGTAATATCAAGAAAGGAGAATTGAAATTCAAGTTTATTTTTACTCTACACACCACAGCTTTTGTCACAAATGTCCTAAAAAATGAATTGTGCATTATTTCACCATCTTGTCTCTCTATAGACAGATGGATATAGCTAAAAGGCTCAGATTTTCAAAAATAGCCCATGGTTTCTGAATACCCAGTTCTCTTTTGTATTTTGGGTGCTGTACACCCAGACAGCCTTGACAGTCTATGCTGGATTAGGTCCAGTTTTCAATGAGGAACTTCAACAATATCCACTGGTGCACATAGGCAACTCTATGTACCTTGAAGTCACACTGAGCCATCACTGAGGTGCCTATATATGTTTTAGACACCTACTTCAAGACGTTGAGTTGTGGGATTTTGAGAAAGAATGAGGGTTATGAATCTTGTCTTTTGCGAGAATTCAAAGCTTTTAAAGGATCCAGCCCTGTGCTAGTACATTTGATCACCTGCAATGTACCGGCCTTGTCCACAAAGAAAGAGGAAATACACTTTATTTCATTTTTAAAAGCAGGGAAATATTTCCTTAATTTCATTTGATTTAGATGTTGAAATGGTACAGAATGGTAGGACTTCAGTCCCAAAGCAGTGATAGAAAAAGATCGCATCTCAGATCCTTCAGACCCTCTACCTCTACCTTCAGTAGCAAATGGGAGATGGAAAAATAGAGGGCTGCATGTTTAGCACAGTGAAAAATGAATTCTGAAACAGCTGCTTCCATGCTTTCAGACTTCCTCTGCGTTATCAGCAAGCCAATGTTCTGGGATTGTATGCAGCTGGCCAGAATCTGTACCTGGGTTCTGCCGAGAGAGTTTTTTAATCTTCTTTACGTTGATGAGAGGTTTGCCCCCAGCCCAGATGCTTTGCCTTTTCAGTTGTTATTCAAAAGATGAGTTGTTCCTCATGTAGGCTATATATATCTGCTAAGCTTGTAAATCACATCAAGGATTCTTTTCACTTCTGGAAAGAAGACAGGAAGTTGTCTTTCCTTGATAGCTTTTGCCTTAAACGCATGTTTTCTCCTAAAGCAGTTACACCATATCCCTAAAAGCATGCGTTGTTTCTAGTTTACAGGCTCAGAGCTGTACACCTGAAGACAATATTTATTGTTTCTGATACAAATGATAGCTTTCATTGCAATTCTTTATTCTGTAGTTGTCCACTGTGTTTATGTTTTCCCCAGATATTTGTTGTTATAGGGCATAAGTCACTCTTAACTGAAATGGTTCATGGAGTCTACGGCAAGTTACTGACAGAGGAAGTTCCTGAGCTCCACTCACAGAATTAGCCTTATAATTGTCACCTTGTCTTGGAATGCCAGAATTACAGCGCTACACACAGAAATTTCAGCAGTAGGTATTACGGATGCTGCAAAATTTACATCATTTTAATTTGGAAGGTCTGCATAGTGTTAGTATGACTAAAACAGAAATGAAACAGCTGATTTAAGGTCCCTGTGACAGAGTGCTGCTGGCTGAGAAGATCACCACCCCTACTCAGTTTTCTATTGCCCCTTCTACATGAGCCTGGGATACCCACACCACAGGATGGACAGGGCACGACCTATTGGCATTCAGAGCCTAATGCTGTCACACAACCACCATTAACACATTTTACCACAGGCTGCTTGGCTACAAATGGAGGCAGCTGAGACCTAGTAGGTTTCTACTTCTTCTTCTGGGTGGGATATGTTCTTCCTGGCAGAGATGTAGATGCACAGTTGAGAGCAGTAAGTCTTCAAGTACTCTAGATAAACCTGAAAAGTTCTGTGAGTTGAAAGTGCAATATTGCCTCAGTAGCTTAATACAAGTTATCTTGCCACCCCTTGGCCATAGCAGAATTCAGTTGCAGTCTAGGAAATAACAATGTTAATTCTTTTACAGGAAAGAAAATCATTCAGACAACTTTCCTAGCCTAAGTTTCTGAATTTAATTAATTCTATGTCTTTAGTCAGAATAAGCCTTGTTCTCATAATCCTGTCTAGACTCTTCCATGCAGCAGGAGCAGGATTGATACTGCCTGGGATACTGACAGGAGATTCACCTTCAAGATCAGCCTCTTTTCCTGTAGAAAATGCTCTCTGTTGTACAGCAAACCACATTTAAATCTGTAGCTTGACAGAAACGCTAGAATCCCCCTGGTTTCATTTACAAAAACTGATACAACTTCTCTCCATTACATATCTTTTGAGCAATTGCCTGGGATGCTCTATCGTGTGTCTGGAGACCTTCTTACCTAAGACAGGAACAGAATTCAGTGACTGTTTCATTTTGTAATTTATATGAACTTATTTATTTTGCTTGTAAAATGATGCACAGGATAAGGTTTAGGAGAAAAGTGTAAGACCTTGCAGAGTTCATATTACATTAAAACAAAATTTCAAACAATTGCAGTTAAGTCTTTGTGATCCAGCAGACAAATACAGAAAAGACTACAGAGAAATGTAACTGCAAAAATTGTGTTGAGTGCATGCCAATAGAGAAAAAAGTTGATATAATCACAAGTATGTAATTAAAAGTAACAGGATTATATTTGAAAGAGTTGAATATTGAGAGCAACACTTTGACAGAATGAGTTATCAAGGTGTTACTGCTTGCAGTGAACGGGCAATGAAGCAGTGTCTTAGGAGAAATTACTGCAGATGGACATTTTTGAAACTAGACTAGACTGAAAACCAAACAGCAATTGGGAGCAAGTGTATTCTGTGTGGGAGGTGAACCAGGTGAGGTGAACAAGTTGAGGTGATAAAGTGAAAAATGTAAGAAATAGAAAAGATTCATAAATAAAGCACTTCTGTATCTTTGGGGATGGAAAGTGTTACAGGAACATAAACCACTAGTATTTATTTTTTAACAGATGGACCAAAGAAATCATCAAAAGATGACACATATAAATCTTCAAATGAACAAGGGTAGAAAACGTGGGGGTTTTCTTTCTTTCTTTCTTTTTTTTTAAAATTGAAGTAAACTGAAGTAGGCTAATTGATGCTATTCAGAGACAGTACAAGGGATTGATATCTCACAGTACCAAGCTATAGAAGACAGCATGATCTTTATGAAAGTAGCGAGGAGAGGCTCAGACAACTCTGGTGCCCGCTGGGAAACTACTGAGTCTTAAAAAAAATAAAAATGTACAAGAGGATATGATATATTTCAAGTGGGATTGACCTTAATATATGAGGTTGTTGACCCATGATTTGCAGGTGATTTAGTGCATAGGTGAAGCTGTAGCATATTGCTCAGTCTTTCTCAGTTTTCAGCATTTTGCTTCATATTAAGGACTAAAGAGGTAGATACACACATGGGCCAGACCTCATATTTGAAAAACATTCTATCTTCTGTCTTAACATCCTACAGGTATCAAATCTGAGCCAAGGGGGTGTGAGCATTCTGTGTCTATCGGAATGTTGGTATTGGAGATGCAATACCCAACAAAAAATCAAGTGCTGGGGGCCATGGGGTGTTGGTAACACGTAACTCCTGCATCTCCCTACAACAGGAAACTACATTAAGGGACCACATATGCCACACATTTCCCTACAATGCTCTCTGGACATGCTGAGAGGTTTTCAAATAGCGTCAGGGACTTTCAGATATTGTGAGCCTTCTCAGATGTAGCTCATCAGTAGACAGGTACCTTACCTGATAATTAAGAATCAGTTGTGAATCCTGTCCTTGTTGGCAACACTGTGTCTGGAATCCTTTGATTATGAGCTCTTCTTTGCAGGGGAGCTGGTTATTACAACGTGCCTCTCACAAAGCTGTTTGACAGAATAGGACACTAATGGAGAAAACGTAGCTCTTTACTGCCTGGTGTCAATATTTGCAGCAACCTACTGCAGCCAACACTGATAATTTGCCATTGCTCTGCACTAATTTAGGTATCTGCAGTGAAACATTAAGGAAAAATCCATTAAGAAAATGTTCCAAGATATCAAATAAGTTAAAATCCAGGAACAGAAGGCAGCCTAGATTTCACTTATGATACGCCAGGTGTCTTTGGACTTGTTATGTACTAGAAAGTTAAAATATCACTAACAATAATACCACTATGCTAGACATAGAGAGAAATGTTTTCTTTTAGTGATGCCTCTTAACAATATTCCATGTTCTCCTAGGTTTGCCCCATCCCATCCCAGCCTCCACAGCCTACTGTTGTTCCAAAGCCAGTTCAATCTGTTATACATGTTCCATTACAACCAAGCTGCCCGGGACGAGGCAAGATGGCAAAGCTCATCAATCCAGAAGAGATGACATCCAGGGATTATTATTTTGATTCCTATGCTCACTTTGGAATTCATGAGGTAATATTTATCTTTTTTTCAGCAATTGTTAAATAACTAACACCATAGTAATAATAATAATTATTTCTTTGATTTATCACTTACTTATCTGTATCCCACTTGCTCATGATTATATTCCTCTGCCTTTCCTCAGACAATTGTATAATCTGGTTAAGCGCCAAAGATATCACCCACTTCTCTAGAGACCTGTACTCAAAACCTCTGTCCTACTTAGATCCTTACATACAGCTCTCTGCAGAGCTTATTGTCAATTTCTGTGCAGTGGTGAACTTCATGAGGGCATCAATGCAGTGCATTTATGAGGGCTGCAAACCAGCCCTGTCACAACTGTGGGCACTCTCTGATTGCTTAGTTGGGATTTTATTCTCATGTGTGTTTGAGCACAGACATCAGCAGAGCAGCTTCTCAGCTGACATGAGTAGCCAAGCAGTTTCTCAACTCCTAGCATGTTACTTCAATGCCCAGGCTGCATTGATGGGAATATTAAGCCAAATTGCCTCCATTAGATACACTCCTGGAAAGGATTTGAAATACTTGATGGACCATTTGCTATCACAAAGTTGACTATAGACCAGGTCTAAAGAAGTCACTCATCTTGCCCTGTTGATACTTTCATGACGCAAGGAGATGAGATCTTTAAGAGCAGGATGCAAAAAAGGAAATGTGAAATGACTCGGTGCACCCCTCACAAGCAGCATAACAAACTATATCTATTTCCATTACTCTAGTAATTGTTTGTGGGGCGTATACATAAAAGTAAGATTTCTGTCTGCCAGTAACATCTTGCCAGTGTAGCATTCAGAAATTCAGTCCAAGAATGGAAGAAGACAAACACTTTAGTGGGAAGGGGACCTAAGAGAAATTTTGAAGACACATTAGAGACCTTAAATCAAATCAACCTCCTGATGGAAGGATACAGGCGTGTAGGTCTCAGGGAGTGCAGGGCGCTTCTTGCTGAGGCTGGGAATTGGAGTTTTCCTCCTTGCCTGCAGGAGATGTGCACTGAAGGATTTGTGGCACCAAGTAAAGGAGCTGCTAGAAGAGAGACTCCCTTTGAGGACTGAGGTCTGCTGGGAGAGATGGAATCCACCTGAAAAAATGGGCCAAAAGGCATCAGTATTGACTCCTGGGGAGGCACCACTAGTGACTGGCCTCCTGATGGACTTCGTGATGCTCATCACAACATTTTGAGAGCAGCAGTTCAGTCATTTTTCAGTCCACTGCACTGACCATTTATGTAGTCTATACTTCATGCATTTTTCAGTGAGGATGTTATGGGAAACAGTGTTGAAAATCTTGCTAAAATCAGGATTTTTTTTATCCTCCTCCCCTATCCACACCTCTTCCCTCATGCACATTATTTTGCCATAGAAGGGTACCAGGTGGTCTGTCATTTTCAAATCCGTGCTGAACACTCCCAGTCACCTTCTTGTCCTTAATATGTTTGGAAACTGTTTCCATGCGGGTGCACTCACACCTTTCCAGTGGTGATGGACCGCTCTGCATCTGATATCAAACCATGCTTTATGATGATAAAAGTAGCCTTTTATTCATCCGCAGTTACTGAGTACACACAGTGTCCTGCCAGGGCAGGTAAGTAAGCAACTGATACGTGTAACAATCCAGTTCAGGACTGCCTCGGACTGATGGGCAGTGAACTGAACCTGTTCATCCCTAAACTGAAAAACTCATTTGTCTACTTGCTTAAACTGTGGAATTAGGCAGTACTATAAGCAAAGCTTCCGTCTTCTAGATGTAACAGAAGCATTTTCAGAAAATTAAAGTGTGTGTTGAATGGTCTACACTTCTCTTTAAAATGGCACCTGGGTCTTTACCTGGGTCTTCTTTATTGATATAGTTTGACTGATGTATGTACAACTGAGAGCAAGGTATCAATGGAATTAAATGCGTGTACTGCTGCTATCAGTGCATCAAAAACCAGCACCTAACAGTGACAACTTAAACTAGTGAGATAGTGGTCTAGGTTATACATTAATATCTTCTGGAAACTGGTCAGATAAATGAGTGGACAGAAGAGCAGTAAGAGAGGACCTTACAATACAGGATTTCTAAGCTCTGCGATGGACTTATGTCTCATGTTGCACAAGGCTGTCAAGCCTGCTGTCTTACTCTGTCCATAATGATTTATGGAATAATTTCTTTTGTGTTCAAAGAGGAACCTCAGAAGGTCCCTCTGCTGAGGTTCTGGGTTGTTCATGATTTAGGAGGAAAGGAAAGTTTGGATTTCTGTATGGCTATTTCTGTGTCTATTCCCAAAGCAGTGCTTGGGAATAGACACAGATTACATTCTGGTTGTCAATTGTAACAGTGAAGTAACAACAGAAGAAAAATTGTATAAGGGACATCATGCTGCTTCTTAATAATTCAGCTCTAAGTAACTGGCATTTTACAGTTGCTTTGATGTGTGCGCCCCAAAGTACTTGAGAAACCCTTCATGTTGTGTATTAATAATGCTTAAATGATAGCAAGGGAATGCACTCTGCAGCAGCATGGAATGCATATAAGCACTTCAAATAGTGACACAATGCTTTTATTTTCATCACAGGAAATGTTAAAAGATGAAGTGCGCACATTAACCTATAGAAACTCAATGTATCACAATAAACATGTTTTTAAAGATAAGATTGTCCTTGATGTTGGAAGTGGCACGGGAATCCTCTCCATGTTTGCTGCAAAGGCAGGAGCCAAGAAGGTATATGGGGTAAGAAGACTTTCTCTCACATTTTGAATTTATTTGTGCATTTTGCCTGACAATTTGGCTTCATGATTTACCTTTTCTTACTTGTTTTGGTTTGAAATTCTTCTCTCCAAGATCATCTATGGCTTGATTTATAGTGACTTCAGTGGAGCTCAGTTGTATTCTATGACTTGCACTACTATGCCTTTTCCAAATTGAGATGTAATGTCTTTTCATGTGTGGAACCTTTAGTGATCTGGTACATATCCACATTTCTTCTTGGATGAAAAAAATGTTAAATAGACTTACTCCTACTCAGAGGGGTTAAAGGAACTATCTTGCATTTTTAAACTTTCAAGATCTGTAATTTTGTAGTCTTGGAAACAAATTTCTTTAATACACTTCTCCCTGCATATTACAACTCAGCAAATTGTGCAGGAAAGCATGTGCATGTTTTCTGTGCCAACAATAACACTTTTCAGAGGCAGAAGGAAATTATTACCTTAAATACATTGAACTTTAGGAGCACGAATGTGCTGTTCTCTGCAGAGAAGTCATTACGGAGAGCATAGATTTGCTTACTAAGTACACTCAAACTTATTTGTACTGACTCTGAAATGACAAATGCAATTTCCTTTTGCTTTGCACTTCTGTTTGCCCTGAAGACACAATGCAACATAGAAAAGGGGAAATAGATCCTATTTCTCAGTGTACTTCTCTTCAACAAAATTGTTTACTAAAACTTAATTGGGTACATCTGTGCCCATACATTTGAAGACACTGATGTCACTAAGTACCCAAACTGTGTGTCTTTATTACTGGTAATGATACATGAAATGCCATTTCAATTCTCAGGCTTATATTTTCAAAATCCAGTGTTACTTCTGAGTATCTCATCTGAATATCGGTCTGGAGCATGAAACTATAGATAGGTGAAATCCAAAGGTGCTGGGAAAAGTTTTGGAGCTCAAGCCTGAGACTGGCAGCTACAATGTATTTTCTTGTAAATCAAGTATTATTTAATAATACGATTTATTACCTCAAAGCCTCAGGGCGGATAAACCTGCAGCTTTCTGTGATGCAGGAATGCAGGTCTCATGCAAAGATGTGGCAGTGCTCTAGAGGTATAAGCATATACAAAAAGATGATGCTGTGCTCCCACCTTCCTATCTCTCAGATCCCTGGCCATATGGTCTTGTTCCCTCCCTTGCACTGGCACTGATGCTTATCTGATTCTACACTGAGCCAGCTCACTGGCAGAAAATTCACCAAGTAAAAGAAAAGTAAATACTTTTCCACATGTTTGTTGTGGTTTGG
>VZRN01001462.1:484577-497832 GCA_013397935.1 Dasyornis broadbenti | reverse complement strand
GGGGTTGTGGTTGTTTTTTTTTCCCTCTGGACTTCTTTACAGTTCAGGTTTTACCTCAGGCCCCTATAAAGCTCAGTGACACACCAGTGCCAGCTCACCCATGGACTGCTCATCGCTGAAGCTGGTGGGTGTGCTATCCATGGAACTTAGCTCTCAGAGGAACTCCCTTAGGTGTGAAACTCTTCTGCTACAGCTGAAGAATTTCACCCTTCTTGTCAGATGAGCTGTCTCACCGTGAGCCCTGTACACAGCAAGCTGCAGAGTGGATTTGTGTTGGCCAAGCAGCTGTTTCAGAGATCTAGCAGTGGCAATCTTATAGTCAAATTCAGACTTTATGGTCATATTGGCAAAGAGTGCCAATGGAAACTGTGAGTGTTCCATTTAAAAAGCAAACATTTGCCATGAGTTATTACATAGCGCTGCGATGTTCCAGTTTCTTCTCTACAGTTAGATGTGATTTTTCAAATAGCATGAAGTGGGAACTGTTGACAAATGCAGAGTGATGGGTTCTCGACAGAAATCACTCTCCTCTTACTCACTCCTTGCCTCTTTGGGTTCAAATTCATCCTCTACTCTGTCTGGTTCTTTTTATCCCTTCTTATTCACTATTGGAACTTGTTCCTTGCCACTGCCTAAGCCAACTGCTAGAATTACCTTCTGGGTCTTGAAGGCATGTAAATCATAGAATCATTAACTTAAAGCTGTATCAAGTTGCCCAAGGACATGTCCAGTCCAATTTGGAAAATCTCCAAGGATAGAGACTCTAAATCCTCTCTCAGCACCTATTCCAGGCCTACAATCAGCAGGAATGTCCCTTGCCACAGCTCATGATTACTGACTTTTGTCTTGTCCCTGTGCATGTCAGAAAAGAGTTTGACTTTGCTTTCTCTGTAAGCCCTGTTTGGGATACTTTTAGGTAGCTATTGGATTGAGGGGGGATCTCTTCTGCAGCCTGAACAGAACCAGCCCCCTCATTTTCTCTTTTTTCCTGGGGTGGTCTGAGCTCTAACTCCTGTGGGAGGGTAACAAGGTGTCATGCAGTGATGTTGATCTAACTGGGGAGCTGTTGTAAGAAGTGTAGAGATAGGTTTGGCACATAGCTGT
The DNA here is from genome assembly GCA_013397935.1 of Dasyornis broadbenti. Taxonomy (NCBI): domain Eukaryota; kingdom Metazoa; phylum Chordata; class Aves; order Passeriformes; family Dasyornithidae; genus Dasyornis; species Dasyornis broadbenti. The sequence continues at coordinate 496,728 of VZRN01001462.1, read as the reverse complement.
CAGTGCTCTGGAGGGGTCAGTGAGGGACAGAAAAACACATAAAGCATGCCTTGAAGCCTTGGTTCATCTGCTGCATTTAGTCATACAAAATTCAGGACAATCACTGCAGTAGAACTATCCGAATTCTACAGTATTTTCAGACAAACAAGGCAGTGCAGGTTAAGGACGAGTTAAACAGACACAGAAAATGAAGGCTCCTGTTAGATGTCAGCTGCTTTGTATAAAAAGGTGGTGATGAGGACACAGCCCAGGGGAAATCTGGGAATCTTGTGACTGTTTCAGGAAGAGACCACAGTAAAAGAGGAGACATTTGCAGCAGTAGATTGAAGACTGAGAAGTAAAATGAAAGCAGAGGTGAATATACACACACAGAACCAGATGCAGCTGCAGCAACTCAAGGGTCCATGCTGGGACCACTATTGTTTAATATCTTCATTAATGACATAGTGGGATTGAGCTCACCCTCAGCAGTTTGCAGATGATACAAAACTGCGTTGTGCAGCTGAGATACTTGAGGGGAAATATGCCATGCAGAGGAATCTTGTCAGGTTTGAGGAGGTCCATGTGAACCTCATCATTTTCAACACAGCCAAGAACAAGGTCGTTCACTTGAACCAGGGCAATCCTTTAAAGGACCCTTCAAGCCCAAACCATTCTACAATTCTGTGATTAGTTTTCATAAAATCCAAATGCTTTGCAAAATAGGACAGATTTGAGCAGATCACTGACTTGAAAGAAAACTGAGAAAAAAACCTGACAACACCGATTTTTTCTTCTATTTCTTCACTATAGAATTCAGTGTTTTCTTTTTTCTGAAATGAGTTGCTTTTCAAAAGAAAGCTCAACCACAGTATAGAGTCCAAGTCAAAATGCAGATGAACAGCTTTAGCCACCCTAAAGCAAGTTTATTTTCTGAAATATGTATTCCTTTATGAAACATTAAAGTGTTGGGGGGTTTTATTCTTTTACTTCTTTGCAAAGGAAGCAGATTTTTTGGGAAATTGTTGTCATTCATGAGAGAGAACTTTTTATTTCTTTGCATCTTTTTCTTTAGAAAGTTCGGAAAGCAAACTCTAAACACCTGCTTTATTTAAAAAACATCCAAAATGGGCAACGGAATTGAAAATGTCAGACAGATGTGAATAAAGACACATGGGGAAATGTGTGTAATGGCTATAACTACAGATGGGACATAGAATCTACAGAGTTTACAGCAGGGGAAGAAAGTGAATGGAGCAAAGGGATGGCCCTCATCCCAAGGGATTCCTTCTTTGAACTTTCTGAACTGGCACTCAGGTGTTCCTTTCCACAAGCCAGTTTTGGTTTATGCACAGGCCATTGAGCCAGGGATTTTAAGGCGCAATTTACATCCACAGGCAAGCTAAGTAGAATTAATTCTTGTGTTCCCGTGGGGACTAGGATTGATATTGTGACTGCTATTGCGTCTGTTTCATGAACAATATAAAAACAATAAAGGATTTGTGTGTCCTTGCATCCGCTGTCCTGCCATCTGTGAGTGCTATCACAGAGGTCAAGCACAATTTAGCTTTTAGAGATTAAATGGGATTCACTGGATATATAAACCACTTCATTAGAGATAATATAGTTCTATTTGACATCCCCATAAGGGAATTAGAGAGACAAGGATTATGCAAAGTAGTATCGTCCGTTTAATGCCAAATTTGGAAGAGGTAAATTAGGAACTGATTCAGTGACTACCAGCAACTTTGGCCTTCATGATTTACAAGGGACAGAAAACCCAGAGAGATTCATGGAATGCAGTTTTTCTCTAAAAGATATTAAAGGTCACTGCAAACATACTTTTATGCTTGTACACAGATTTTACCAAGTTTAAGGGCAAATCTAAAACTAGGAGGTACTCTGTAATTATTTTCCTAGAAAAAGCACAGAACTGGTCAGAGGAAAAGACATGTAGATCTGGATGTTCTTGTAAATAGAAATTTTCAGTCATTTCTTATGTGTAAAATGCCTCCATTCTTTTGGAATAGCACGCATTGCTAAAGATTATAGATTTTTTCATGTAGAAAACAGTTGCTTCTTGGCATAGACCAGTATTGGCATAGTTTGAATTTGAATATTATTCACAAAGTTTGAATGTATTTTGTTTTAAAATACCTATAGAAATGTAGCACATCCTAATTCATTCCATTCAGCAGGATGCAATATTCTAAAGCTGCAGGAATAAATGAAATAATATCATTAATAAATTATGTACATCTTGTAGGTAGGACCTCTTCTTTTTCACATTTCAACAGTTTTAAAAGTCATCTTGTCTACCGGAGCCAGTTTAACTCAAACACAGACTGCAATTTAAATATATAAATTTAGATATCATTAATTATGATCCTCCCTACACAGGTTGGATTTACTCTTTATCAATGGTTACATGCTCTGTAGAGTCTTTGCTGCCTTAAGTAGATATTGATTTTATTCTCATAGCTTAGATCTCTAACACATAAATTGCTCTTTATCTTGCTTTTCTTTTTTTCTCTTTTTCCTAGATTGAATGCTCAAGTATATCAGACTACTCAGAAAAAATTATCAAGGCCAACCACTTGGACAACAGTAAGGCATATATAAATTTTTTTTTCAGGGAAAAGAGAAGATAACAGTATTGCTTTTTCTGATTAGCTTATGTTGTGTGTTTTACATGTAAATGGTAGTTTTGCAGCATTTGCTTATGTAAATACAAAACTAAACACCTCATTCTAGGCACTGCAACATTTCCTCACAAGAATAACTGTTACTTCTACATTTATTTGTAGGTTCAGAGACCACAGAAGTAAATAGAACTTACCCACAGGCAGTTTGGTTTAGCAAAGAAGAAGGAAGACCCAATATTAGAACTGAACTTATCCAATTAAATCTGCCATTTGAATGCCACCTTATCTCTTAAATAGAATTGACATACAAACACACATACTGACATTCAAATTGAAATAAGGTTTAAAGCAAAAATTTTTCACTAAGATTTCTCCCAACTTCAAAAAAATACTTTTTTTCCAAAAACTTATCAAAACACACACAAACAAAAATGTTCCATTTGTAAAGTTAAAGTATGATATAAAACTTCTTTTTTACTTGAAAAGAAAGCTGATGAAATTTCCAAGGATGTGGAAACTCTAAATTGAAAAAAACCAAACCAACAAAAATCTAGAAGTAACCCCAACCTACTGAAAACTCTTAGCACAAAATAATCCCCGACAAGTTCTATTTCATGTCTTCAGTCCTCCTCCAAATCACAGCACACAAGATATCTTTGTAACAACCTAAAAAATCAGTCTTTTTTTAACTGAGGCTGTGAGACAGCTCCTGCTCAAAAGTGCTTTATTCTGAAGAGCTTGCCTTTGCTGCAGAGCAGGTCACGGCTGGGCTGTACCAAGTGCCCCCACTTTTAGCTGTGTCTGTGCCGATGTTCTGCCTGCACACATGCAGGAATGGATTTTTGTTTTGGTTTGGATCTGTTCTAATTTTTATTGCTGTCACTGGCAGTTTGTAACTAACCTGGAGCTCTCTGGGAGGAATATTTATTGTACAGCGAGGGTATTCAAGTGTTGTGGTGTGAAACAGCAGTGATGTGGGATATAAGAGGCCAGCCAGGGCATGCAACTCTTGGTTCAGGAAAAGAAGGAAGCAAAGGGCCAGGAAATACTCTTTTCTGCAGCAGGGATAAGGCACTAAAGCAATGAGGTGTGACCTCCTTGGTTGTCCTGCACCTTCAATGCAGAGGCCGTGTGTGCCCGGAATGGCCTTGCACCCGCTAGAGACACAAATAGAGCACCGCAAATCAATTTACATTTGGATTTCCAGCAACAGGAATTGTGTGTGAAGGGACGATTGTCAGAATAAATTAGAAGGTTCCAGTGCGCTCCAGAGGGTGCAGAAAGTATTTATCTCTGCCTTTTCCTCCTGTTTCTACAAGGAACAAGTCCCTGGAAAACTGTGGAGGAAGAAGCAGAGCCCCCTCCCGTTTTCAGGAGACTCTGATGGACAGGTTCAGCAGCCTGGCTGACTGCAGCTGGGTCTCCAGCATAAACAAGCTGCACACCTGAACTAACATTTACTCTTTCACACTCTACACTGACTCATATTCACTTTTATTTTATTGCAGCCAGGCACTGAGCCAAAGGATCTTGTTGCTCATGGAATTTTTTCCTTTCCGCTCCCCCACCCCCCCACCAAATGTTTATTGAAATGCAGAGTCAGCAAAAGGGGCTGAACCAAGAGAAAACCCACTGTTTCCAGAACAGATACAATACATCTGGGGACAGCACAATCTGTTCCCACATGATGCCTTATGAAGTGAAGGGAGGTGGGAGGAACTTGTGCTGCTGCTGCCTTACACTATGACTGTACCAGGTGTAAACAGGGGGCTTCCAAGTGTGCAGGTGTGTCACTCTGGCAGCTGCCCACTAAAATTCACTCCAAAAGAATTGTGGTTGTGAAAGTTCCTGGGAGAAAAGAGAGCTAAAGAGAACTCATGGCTGGAGCCTATAGACATGAAGAGTCTTCAGTATAAGAACAGATGAACTGTTGAATTACTAACTGTGAAAGAAAGGAGTTTAAAGAATGGGAAAGAGAAGAGAACTCTGCTCATTTGCAGTCAAGTAGCTCATGCCAGTTGATCCTTTGTGGCACTAGTCTCAGTCAGAGTCTTCCCAATTTCTCAAGGGGGGCCACTCTGGATTAAAAATTTGCAACGCAAATAAAGTGGCCATGTCTGGTTAGAGTAATACTAGTCCTGCATGTATTTGGGAAAGACAAAACCTCCTTTTCCTTGGGCTGAGTTCTAAAAATCACTCAACGCACACTTCCACTCTTAGTCAGCTAACCTGGCTCTAGCTAAATTAAACTAAATTAAATTAAATTTAAATTAAATTAAATTAAATTAAATTACCTTCCTCTTTCCCAAACTGATTGTTGACCATTTCATCAATAAAAATTGCCATCACTAAAGATTGCTATTAATTTAGAGTTATAGAGTAATCTTAGTAATGGAAAGTAGAATATTCACCTTCTTTCTAAATTTCAAGTTGATCTGTGACCTTGTCAAGGAAGAATCCAGAACAATGAGACTTAATCCACTGCAACAAACAATATAAATAGCAGAGAAACTCAAGCTGAAAATTACCTAGCACAAGCTGAAAATACACTTGTAAATAGGAAATTTTTTAAAAAAAAAAATCAGGAATGATTGGTGACTTGTGTAGTGGTCCTAAAACAAAATTTTTTGTTACAACTGAACTAAATACGGCCCACCATTTAAATATTAATGTGTAAACCTGCAGGGATGTTTAAAGGATTCTAGGTGGATTCTATGCCTTACTTGGCCGATGATCTAGAAACCTTCCAAATTCCAAATGGCATTGTAAAATGAGATCATTCAGGTAAACCAGGTAAGGCCTGTTTTTCTGTTGTTTATAGACATGGTGGGTTTTTTTCTTTTGGCCTTTGGATTTTGGTATTTTTTTTTCCTTTTATACCAATACTAAAAATTCTATCTATTATACTTACTCTGAATAAGTTTTAAAAAGTGTGAGATACACTGAGTCACATGGAGTTACTCCTTATCGAGAGGCATTCAAGAAGAGAATCATATCGAAAAGGTCAGCCTGACATTCGCCAGCAAGGAACTCAGTCAGGTGTTTTATTATGTGAAACGTATTTCTTTGGATTCTCTTTTCAGTAATCACAATATTTAAAGGTAAAGTGGAAGAAGTTGAATTACCTGTGGATCAAGTAGACATCATCATCAGCGAGTGGATGGGTTACTGTCTGTTCTATGAGTCAATGTTAAACACAGTCATCTTCGCACGAGACAAGTGGCTGGTAGGTGCTCTGCATGTCATGCTCCTTGCTGGAGCAATCATCACCAATTTTCTGACTACAAGCTTTCCCATCCCCACTGTCGCCATTCGCCATAACAAGACACAGTTACACATCTCCAAGTGCCGTTTCTCAGGCCTTAATGAGGAGATAACAAAGGGAAACCTCAGTGAAAGAGCTTTGCTTTTGATTAAGTGCTGGCTGGCGAAGTTTGCCTAGACCCTATCTAATGACATTGCCACAGGCTGCAAGAGTTGCTGAGGTTAAAGCTGGTGTGACAATGTGAAGGAAAGCAATAAAGGCATGCAAGAGGTGCTTGTCTGGTTTTTGTATGTGCAGTTCAAAATGTGATGTCTTTGTCAGGTGAATAGATTACGAGATCCATTTCCCCACAATTCATCAACAGAAACCTGGAGGGCTAATGTTTCCAGACCGAGCTGCTTTGTACGTGGTAGCAATTGAAGACAGACAGTACAAGGACTTCAAAATTCACTGTGAGTAAGCCCCTGCCAGTAATACTTTCCTATGGCTATTTCCCTAAAATATTTCATTTGTATTAGCCTACCGTAATCTCTTCGCAGGCCAGAATTCCAATATAAATGTGAACACTGAGAAAATGTTGGTCTCATGATAAATTCAGGAAATCTGTAGTAATTTGAAGTGCACGAAGAAAGATGCATGTATAAATTGATGTAGAATTTGCTTAGAGTTTTATTAACATCTCTGGCTGTATTTAAAATGTGGATTATAGGAGACTTGGTTTTGTTGTTATTTTGATAAATATATAATCCATCATAACAGCCACCAAAATTGGTAATATTCTTTTGCCATCCAGGTCCTTATTTTTACTTTTAACACAACAAAAGCATAAAAATAGTAAGATGCAAATTAATTGTAAATGTGAAGAAATAAACCTAGAAAAAAATTATATCTCCATGATGAGCTTGTCAAGAAGAAAAAACCCTACAACATGTAATGCTTTTTTTAACACATTTTGTGTGAGAATTTTTACATTAAAAATAAGGATCAGAAATTTAAATTTTACTTCTATGTTAGAAAAGTGTTCTAATTTTATTTTTTAATATACCTCATAGATGCATAAAATTGACTTTTCCTTCGCTTTTAAAATGTTGGGAGGGTTTGCTTGAGGTATCATTGAATAACTGGTGCTGTTAGTGCCATCTACAAGTGCCGTCTACAAGTCCAGGCTCCTGCTCCAAGCAGGTCAGACTTCACAGTTAAAGCAGGTCACTCACAGGGCCCTGCCCTGCACTCAGGAGATGGAGATTCCACAGCTTCTCTGAGTGAAGCACCTTCAGGAGTAAACAAGTTTCTAAACAGCCAGGCTTACTTTTCCTTGCTGAAACTTGCCCTCATTCCCTCCTCACCTGAAGGGAATCTGGCTTGTCCTTAGTTTCTGCGGCAGTGGGTAGCAATTAGGTCCCACCATCAGTCTTTGCTGTCCCAGGCGAATCAAACCCGGTTTTGTTGGACACTCCTTGTATCTTACCTTGGGGTTCACTTCCATCACCACAAGCTCATACTACTGGGTCGTGTTCAGTTTGTCCCCAGGTCACCCAAATTTGGATTGATTTGATCATAAGATCATAATAGTTGTAATCAAATGAACAAGTTTTACATTATTTCATTCTTCTTTTCATTTCAACTTTTTTTGATTTTATTTATTTTTCAGAGCTGGGCAGTTTCACTTAAAGGTGTTTTCCATTAGGGAAGGAAAATTCACAAAATTCCTAAGCAGGTTTATTAACCAAAGATACATGTGAAAGTTTGGGTTAAATTAGTGGGTTCAGGCAACCTTTAAATAAAAATGCCTAACTCCTCATTCCTGGCCTCTCACCTCCTCCCAGAAAAGAAGGCTCGGTGCTTCTGTAATCAAATTCAGTGCTAATACACAGAACTGCCAGTTGGTCAAAGTTGCTATTTTGGGTCAAAAGCGAGCCCAGTGCAGTGGGGAGGTGACAAGAAGTCTCTGTAGGTGCCAGGAAGGATTATATCTCCTCCTCAAGCACAGCCTAGATTTTTCTCCTCAGTTATGTGATGACCTTGACAGCTAAACTCCTTACAAAATGTACAGATTCAAATGGATGCATGAGGCATCCATTCTGTAAAGGAATCAGAGCCATTTTGGCCTAAAATCTTACATTTTGCTTTTGAACCCCTTCTTTTCTAGGCCTTGAGTCTTTTTCTTTTCTCACAGACAATATATGTGTTTTCAAATTGTTTCTTTTCTCGTCACTTGAAAAAATGTTTCAGGTTGTTTTTTCCTCTTCTAAAATGTTGTTTTACTTTAAGACTCTTTACTTTCTTATTTCATATCTGATTTCCCTTCGCTCCTTACCTTATGTACTTCTGTGTGTCTTCAGTTTTTTCCATCTCATTACCTATCTGCACCACCACCTTGTCTCTCTTTTCCATCGATAAATCCTTGATGGTGTCTCCTTACATTTCAATTTTTCATCCTTTTTTCTCTTAAGGAGGACAGAGTCTTGCCTTCATATGAGATGCAGGGCTGAGCATTTTAAAGGGCATTCAAGAACCATTATATTGATTAAGAAATAATGCAATATGAGGTTTCTAAAAAAATATGACTTCTGATTTTTCAAACTGAAGAGTAATGCCACAGAGTACTACTATGGTCAATTACTCTGATTTCCTGCAAAATATAAAACATATAATTTTATTTTTTACCTCCCGTGACAGCTTTCTGCCTAATACAGATGGGGGCATATATTTCAAAGGTATCCCAGGTAGGGTGAAGTGCAGTAAATGATAGAGGCCCCAATAATAAATAAGCTATTAATAAATTGTTTCTTTAGGGTTTCCTAGTTAATCTTTTCTGAGTAATCACATAAAAACATATGACCTCTTTAAATGTAATCTGAAGTTCTCACATGCTCGTGATGCCTGAAATAAAAGTTTTGAACACCAGCTCCCCTGAACTGTTGAGAAACTCACAAGCCAATAAAAAGATAACGAAGTGGTATCAGAATCATTGATGTCCATGTTTTTTCCAATTTAGAAATATGCTGATTTTTATATCAAGTGACATTTTCAGTCATACTCCTCTGGAAACACCAGTAGCTCAAATGCTATGTTCTGAAAAAAATGAGAAATTTCAAACATGCTCACAAATGTGATCTGATTTAAAAGTAAATCTGTTTACTTTGCTTTTTGTTCAAATCAGTGTTTTTTTAACATTCACAGCATTCAGTTTAGGCTTTTAGATGAAGCAGTGAATGGACCTTGAGTCACATGCTTCATAAAACTAAGATTTCACTTTTTTGAAGGTTCTTGTTTTCACTTTGTTAAACCACCTTAAAATCTAAGCCAGTATACTTTTCCATTTTTAAATGTTTTGATTTTGTTCAAAACATCCTCAGCATAGTGAGAGGCATCTATTGGAACAATTAGAAAAACAAATCAAATACAGAGGATTGGCATGACTTTTAAATCTTTTCAAAGTGGACCTTTTGCTTTTCTGTCATGATGTATGTGCAGTTTGAAACTTGGAGTCCCAACTAATGAAACACACCTGCAAGTCTACTCCTGACAGTAATTCGCTTGCTGAAACTAAGACTACTTAAATAATCAAAAGAGCATGCAAACTGCTGATTGAGTGGCAATCTATGGAGAAAAAAAAAAAAAAAAGTATTAAGCAGAATGAATTGGAAAGGATAGAATCCCTAACAGCTGTTCCCAAAGCTCAGCCTGACATCATATGATTTTGGGCAACATTCACAAGTGTCTAAAGCCACAAAAATCATTGACAAATCTAATTTAACACAGTTTTGGAGACACCAAAAAAAAAGGATCACTTGTTCAAAGATGTACACTGAGAGGTTGTTTTGCCACAACTGCATTATCTGTAAAATAGCCACGATGACATAGACAACTGGGGCAGGGAGCAAAGAGCTAAAGGGGACATCTGAAAATTAGGGGATGGCAGAAATTCTCTAAAAAGAAAAATGTTTTGAGAAACAGAAAATCTTTTCTATTGTTACTGCTAATCTTAACAAATGCATTTGCATTGACAGGGTGGGAGAATGTGTACGGCTTTGACATGACCTGTATTAGGGATGTTGCCATGAAGGAGCCCTTGGTGGACATAGTAGATCCAAAGCAAGTGGTGACCAATGCCTGCTTAATAAAGGTTTGGTAATTCCTACTCTTAATTCCTTCCTAATTGTCTCTACTCATCTGGTTACTGCAGGCTGAAACTCAAGACTCCTACAAATTTCACATGTGCAGACACTGGATGAAAAGAGATGTGGTGTATTTAGATATGAATTTGAATTGCCCTGCCTTCTTGTAAATAGATGTTGGAAATTGCTGATTGAATGCTGCTGAGGAGAAGGGGTAAATGATTCTGTTTGCAGTAAGAAAGACTGAAGCATCAGTTCTGAATTGATGATGAAATAAGTAATTTACTCCAGAACATGTGATCAGAATTGGAACTCAATTTATTTGTCTGACTTCCTAATTCTTAGCCTTATAAAGAATGTTACTGTGCTTTCTCAGCCCCAGCATCTGCACCCAGAGGTTAACTGGTACCCTGCTCCACATATAAGACAGAATGGTCACTAATCTCTGTTCACAAGGTCATGCTAACAATGCAGGAACTGCCTGCAGGAACACTTGAAAGCTCTAAAATTCCCTTCACTTGAAAGCTCTAAGGTTCCCTTCTCTTGAAGCCATCCTCCTCGTGGGGATAATTCTCATCAAGAAGGCTCTCTGCATCAATAGCAGTGGTAGTACAAGGTCCATGAATCCAAGAGTATGCTCATTTATCCCAAAGAGTCAGTTCTAACTTTTCCCTTTCACTTTTTGCCAGTAACAAATTCAGCATTAAGTATTCCCATATGCAAAAGGGAAAGCCATGGCTCCAGTCTGCAGAACCTTTACTGAAAGCAGCGAAAAGGAACAGAAGTAGAAACTCTGCGTGAGTTCGCATGCATGCACAGTCCATCTGCACTGAGGGGAACACAAGATGGTTGTCCCTGAAAACTGCCTCAACCAGAGCAATTTGAAATTGCAGTACACACAAAAGAAACAGCTATTTAGACTGTAGGAAATATGGCCAGAGAGAAAGAGATCAGGGAGCAAAACGGGTTGGCTGCTCTGAAATAGAAAGCTGCACGCCCTTAATTGAAGTGCAAATCCAACGCTTTATTTAGAAGGTCTTTGAAAGTAATTTGGTTTAGAGATGACAGACAAAAATTTTCAAAGTGTTCCTATTCAGGTTTTATATTTAGTTTTGACATCTTTTGTCCATAAACTGAATGGTGCTGTACCAGGTAGTGGCACCATGGGAGCAAAGCAGGTAATAAGTACACAAGCAAAAACCATCCTCCATTCCAGAATCAGTCACTAATCTCACAAACTGATCACTAAAAAAAGAGAAAATTGCCAATGGAAAGCATAAAGGAGGGAGGCTTATGTTCAAGCTAGTAATATGGAAGCAGGAAAAAACAGACTCTGCAGTTATATTTTTTTAAATTTAATTTACTTTGCACATGGTTTATTTATTTAAAGTGCATTTCTTTCCTCCTGAAAATATTTGTGAATTCAGAGAATAATATTAGCCTAAGAAAACGTCTGAGAATAAACAAAGCCATAATGTTTAATTATTCAAATGTTTTATTCCAGCACTTTTGGATAGCACAGCTTGTTCATATTAGATTCACAGAGGGATTGTTAGGGTTGTATTCAACCCAAAGCCAGCTAATTTAGGGTGCCTACCAGATGAGTCTGGGTTCTCTGTACATAAGTCAGTGGATGGACTTGTCACTAGATACATTCCTCAGAGACCAGTCAGAGTCTTGTGCTTCTGCAGTTATCTCCATTCCCAATTTAGATGCTCTGAATTGTTCTACAAAATCAGCAAAATAAGACATCAACTGTGCATGCTGTGTAACCATGACACTTAACTAAAATGCTGGAGACTTGAGTAAAATTTCTTCTTTTGTACTCCTCGGAAACTGGATGCAATCCAAGTCCTGAATACTTTAAGGAACTTTAGGCACTAGGCTACAGGTGCACTGGGGTGGTACAGGCAGGGAATGCAGCATCTTCTCTGTTGTGAGTGCCACTCCCTTTTGCATGATCTCGTAAATACATCTGAGGGGCACAGGAATTGTCCTGGCAAATGGGAGTCCTCTGTTTAACTTCCAAATTAAATCAGCCAGGGAGGGCAGCGGGATCAAAGCATCTTCAAACCACCAGAATCAATAACTGAGCTCCGACTTCTCTGAATATCCTCCCCTACTTAGACACAGAAGAAAAA